>NAVB01000124.1:0-48725 GCA_002179805.1 Acanthamoeba lenticulata | reverse complement strand
TCAATTATTTTAACATGATCTGTTGTTGTTTTTTCGACGTGTCACAGCACTACCGGGGGAAGGTCATGCAGGAAGCGGTCCCGCTCGGTGATGGCGCTATGGTTGCCCTCATGCCGGTCGATGTTCCGACTGCCCGCGCCATTGCGACCAAGTACAAATCGTCATGTGGTGCTTCACCTCGGTGTCAGATTCGCTGTGACCCACACATGACTTGCGCCGTGCAGGGCCTCGGAGGAGACGGGCGGACTCACCTGCCAGGTGGCCAACATCAACTCGCCCAAGCAGGTGCCAAGCGCTCTTCAACCAACGCCCGTACGAGCTGCGCTGATGATTGTCAATTATGTGGCCATTCCAGGTCGTGCTGAGCGGTGCCATGGCAGCGATCGACAAGGCCATCGCCATTGCTAAGAGCCAAGAGTTAGAACGACGGATCAAACTCGTCCAGAAGTTGAACGTGAGCGCGCCGTTCCACTGCGAGATGATGCGCCCAGCGGCGGAGAAGCTGCGGGATTATATGGCCGACCCCGTCAACAAGGTGCTCTCAAGGGCCTTGTTGTTTCTCTCGTTGTCGTCGAAACCAACTTGAGGCATGGTCATAACTTGACACTGATCTTGCAGGTCAATTTTACCGACCCGACGGCACCGATCATCTCCAACGTCACGGCGCGCCCCGTGGCCAAGGCCGCCGAGCTGCCGGACCTCGAGGTGCAGCAGGTGACCGACGCCGTGCAGTGGCTCGACTCCATCCGGCTTCTCGCCTATCCAGCCACAGCCTCCTCCTCTCCTGCGGACGAAGGCATCCTCCCTCTTATCTCTTGCTTCATGCTACTTACCAGTTCGTAGCTGACGGTGTCTGCTTGAACAACGTAGATTTGCTGCGACATGCGACGAAGACAGGCCGATCGACTCCTTCGTCCAACCCGATGTGGCGCGAGCTCGAGGAGGAAGAAAAGATGTGGCAGTGGAAGGGCTTTGACGACTACCTGGAGCTGGGGCCTGGTAAGACGCTTGGCGGCTTTGTGCGTCAGATCGGCTCTGAGCTCGCAGCGACGTACGCGGGCCTCTCGTCTGGTGTGTCTTCTCCCTTTCGTCTAACGTCTTCCTCAAACAGGAGCGTGGGCACAGCACAAGAGGTGGCTGACTACTGCAAGCACTACAACGAGTAAAGCCGTTTCCTTATTCCGTTTTCATTCAGTTTTCCGTTTTCTTTTCTCGTCAATTCTTTCCAACAGTTCGGTGAAGAGGCGCCATCAAGGAACGGGTGCCAGCTTCATCGAACAGGCCTTCTTGTACAGGAGCCTGGTGGGTCTTCCTTGAAGATGGACGCCATAAAAGAAGGGTGAGGTCCACCAGGCATCATATCAACAAACAAGCAAAGCAATCAACAAGCAGCTTAGCGCTCAACTCAACTCAACAACAAGCAACATGTCGATCACTTCTGGAACTGGAGCTGTCAAGCTTACCGACGACGTTCGCTCCGTCGTGCAGGCCGTAGCTCGTCGCTTTGACTTTAGCAACCCCGACGCCGCCCTCACCCATGTGCCCTTCTGCACGCTCAAGTTCGCCGAGGGCTCTGAGGCGACACTTACACTCGACGTTGCCTCCACCACCGAGAAGAGCACCTGGGATGACCTGGTGGCGAGCTTTCCCCGCGACAAGTGCCGCATGGCCGTGGCGCAGGTGCCTTGGCGTGCCGAGTCCGATGGCGTGGTGAGGTCACGCATGGTGTTTGTCCTCTGGGCGCCAGAGGACGGCCCCTCAATCAAGGACCGCATGCGGGCGAGCATGTTCTCCAAGGGCGCCAAGAGCGTCATCGACGGGTGGGCCAACGGTATGAGCTTGCCGGTGCAGGCCGCCACCGTGGCCGACCTCGACCAGGAGGACGTAGTGAGCAAGATTCGTGCTAAGGCCACCGTCAAGTAAGCTTACATCAAATGGGCTTAAACATGACTGTAAATAGGTGGATACATTCATAATTTTTTGTAGCAGCTGTTTACTTTTGCAAAATATGAATGCCTCACAAAGCCAGTATTGGCAAACTCAATGCTTACTTACGTCGTGGCCACTCTCAGTGGGTGATGAACTTGACTGTGGTGTGCATAAAGTTAGCCAAGGTGGAAAGTCATTGAGAAAGGGCGGGAGGGCAAGACGACGTACATGCCGTGATCTGATTGTCGAAGCCAGGGGGCATCGTGGCGGCGTTGAGCTGCCGCCACGAGACTTGGCTACCGACGCAGTCGGTGTCGTAGAAGAGCTGCAGGCCAACGACGCCAGAGGTGCCGGGGAAGACCTGGTAGGACGAGGTCTTGTCATTGATGGGCATGACATTGTAGCAAGGCTCCAAGCCTTCACGAGCGGCTACGGTGAGGCAGTCGCCCTGGCCGTTCTCCTCCTGCAGGAGAGTGAACCCAAGTCAGACATGCAAAAAAGTAACAGCCTTTGCTCCAGCTTAACTGCAACGTACCGTGCAGAGCACGGCGCGAGGGGTGATCTGCTGAGTCTCCTCTGGAGACCACATGCAGGAAAAGGCGGACAGCGAAGACTTGATGGCCAGAGAGGCGCACTCGGAGATGAAACCGAGCGGGTTCAAGAACTCGTCTGCGATGGGGTGGTGCGTGAGCATTCGCGAGCGCAAGCTTGTGGTGGGATCATGTGCGAGATGCAAGCTGCGTACAGTCGGGGGTGGAGTCATCCCGAAGAATCCGGTTCTGCTCGCGGTCCTGGTCGATTGAGCACGTGAATCCAGCCTCACGCGGGTAACCGTCGGGATGGTTGCCACCGAGGTTGTGGCCGATTTCCTGCATGCCCAATCACAAACTGTGTTGGCTTGCTCAACGTCAACAGCGCCATCAGCAATAAAGGATGTACGTGAATGGAGCGACCGATGACGTCGCTGCCGGGGTCGTCACCCTGACCGTCGACCGAGAAGCCGGCGGCGCTCTCCGAGCAAGCGGCGCCGATCCAGGCCAGCCCGCCGATGCCGTACGGGTTGCGACCCGTGATCAGATGGTAGATGCAGGCGCCGCGCGGAACGCCGGTGAAGATGCCGTTCTTGAGGCCGTTGTTGAACTGGTTGAGCAGTTCATCGCCGTCGAGCGTCTCGGAGAACGAGGAGCCGTCCTCGACGTAGACGTAGGTCAGGTTGAGGTCCACGTTGAAGTTGTGGAGGTAGAACTTGTTGATGTCACCCCAGTACGCGGTGTACTTGTCGGCAATCTGCTGCACCGACAGCTGAGGCAGGTTGCGGCGCACCCAGTTGTCCACGACGAGGACCGACTGGCAGACTGTTGGGAAAACGTCGTTAACGTCGTCCTGCTCCACCATAAAGACGTCAACGTCGAAGTACCTGCGACGGTGCTGACCGGAGGCTGAGACGAGGGCGAGGCCGACGGGTTGGCCGGAGCAGGGGAGGCCGAAGGGCTGGCCGGCAGCGAAGAGGCAGACGGCGAGGGCGCCGCGGGCGAGGCCGACGGGGAGGCCGGCTGGGTCGAAGGGGCGGTCGACGGGTTGGTGGCTCCGGGACAAGTCCACGAGGCGACCTGGAAGTTGGCCGCAGATGCCGACTTGATCGTGTAGCCGAACCTGTGGGTCTGGCCCTGCGGTATGCCTCCGTTCTGGAGCCTCCACTGGGGAAGCGCCCAAAGCGCTGCGTACGTAGAATAGAGGTCAGGGGCGCAAGGGGAAGACGAGGGCAAGCGCGCACGTACAGGACTGAGGAGTGAGCTCCCACAGGTTGTCGATGGCGGAGGGGTTGGATGAAGTGTCTACGGAGAGCAGCACGGTGGAGATGGTGTTGGCATCGGCGGTGATGGCGCCCTCCCACACGGAGTAGCTCACGCCCAAGCCATCTGTCCAAGCGGTCTGCCGGGTCTGCGAGATGGTTGGCTTGATGCACTCTGAAGACGTCCCGCCCTGAAACGATCAGCATTGATGAAGAAAGCAAGTGGCGTGAAGTGGGGTACGTACCACCGAGCACGCCGGCAGCGGCGCACGCCAGGACGATTAGCACAGCACAGGCGAAGAACCGGTGCATGATGGTAGTTGTTGACAAGTTTGCTTGAATTGGTGAATGTGCCATGCATGTGTGCCGTCGTGCTTTTAAAGCTGGCAGTATCCAGCCGGTATGGCGAGTATGTGCGGTTTTCCATCGGTTCTGCTCCAGCACACTCACACATCTCAATGTAACTGTTGTTGCGGGATAGGCATTTCTTGTGGTGATTGCCGTTGTCTTGAAGCTCGCCTGCCCGATTGGTCTGTGCCTAACGCCGCGCCCCTACTGGCCGAGTGCGGTTGCAAAGCGCAGTTCAGCTTCCCTCCGCTCTCGACAGACTGCAAAAATGAACAAAGAAATATATCCACTTGTACAAGAAAAATACAGAAATCTGGTAATAGTTGAAGAAGAAATAACTTTTTTACTGCTCAAAAGAACCGCAGAGCAGAACTAACGAACGTGTTTCGAACGAAGATGGAGGGCTCTGAGGCAGCCTCGTCCCCGCCCCCTCCTCCTGCAGCTGGTTTTCCTAATGCGGCAGAACCAGCAGGAGGCGCAGGACCAGAAGGCCCCGACCAGGCTTCCCGCCCCACCCCACCGCCCCTGTCCCCCCGTGGCTGGGGCATGTCGTTCCCCTTTCCGCTGCCCCTCCCCTCGTTCACCCTACGAACCTCCTTCAGCACCTCCACCGCCCAACAAACAACACAGCAACAGCCGAATCCCGCAACCAAGCCCGACACAGAGGCCACCTCCACCGCCCCTGCCACGACGGGGGTGGCCACCGACTCGATGGCCGCTACCGACGCTGGAACGAGCTGCAGCCCACCGGTCTTGGCCACACAGGAGCCGGCCTCGCAAGGCCCACGGCCGCCTTCGCCGTTGCCGTCGGCGAACGCCTCGCTTGGGTTTGGTGGTTCGTCTCTCTCTTCCTCCCTTTCGTTTCAGCCCAAGGCAAAGCCAAGCCAAGCCAAGCCCAGTCACGCGTTGCCTGACCTTTCGGTCGCCGTGTGGCGCGCAGAGTGGCTCTGGGCCGGCATGCGAAACTACTCGGGCGGGCCGAGCGCGCTGATCGGGGGCGTGGGCACGGTCGTCGGTCTGCCGCTCCACCTGGCCGGGCGCTTGAGCCCGTGGGCCCTCCGCGCGGCGCTGCCGTTTGGCGGTGGATTTGGCGGTGGCGGTGGCGTCGACGCCGACGTTGATGACGCGCCAGACGTCGCGACCGAGGCGGCTCTGATCTCGGCCTTCTACACGGACTTTACCGAGCGCCTTCTCCGGCCCGAGGCCCGCCCTCTGCTCGACCAGATCAACTCGTAATCGACCGTCCTCCTCTACGTCGTTGTTGTCGTTGTTGTTCTTGTGTCGAGGCTCATGTTGAAGACGACGTGCAGGTTTGTGGCGGACTATGACGAAGCGGGCGCGAGCCTCGAGGAACAAGGCCGGGCGCTGCACGCCTTCATCGACCTCTTGGAGCCTCAAATGGCCGTCCATCCGCTGTGGGCCCACCTGCCTGTCGAGACCGGGCGCGCGCTGCTTGTCGAGTGTCTTGAGCGGCACCTCACCCTCACCCTCCACTCCCGGTACTTCTCCTTTCTAAAAATATTAATTTTTTAATTTTTAATTTTTTAATATGTAATCTATAAATATTAGCTCTATTTTTCTAACAATATTTCATGATATTATTCAGCATTTTCCTGTGCGGGCCGGCCGCGGCGGATAACGACGAGGCCCTCTTCCGCAAGATCGTATCCCTTCAGGTGCGACGCCAACACGCGGCCATGCTGCTGTCCTGCGCTCATCATCTGCTCCTTCTTCTTCTTCTTCTGCTTCTCTCGTCCTCGACAGTTCCTCGGGACGCGTCAGCTGGGACTTCCGCCCGAGCTGGCCCACGTGTCCCTCGAGTCGGCCCAGGAGGGTTCGTTCACCGCCCACGATCATTTGGTGTCCCAAAAACATTTGTGGCCAGCCGTGCTGACCGCCTCTCTGTCGTATCGCCGCGCAGCGCTGTTTGCGATGAACTCCAAGCGGTCGCCCTACGAGAAGACCTGCTGTCTTCTCCGCTGCGCCCGCCGTCTCCTGTGTACGCCGTCCTTGTCGTCGTCGTCGTCGTCGTTTTCGGCTTTGCTTCGCTTTGCTTTGCTGGAGCCTCACGCGTCATTGTTCGACAGACCGGCTGGCCGAAGCCTCCCGGCGGCGCCCGGAAGAGATCGGCGCCGACGACCTGCTGCCGGGCATCATCTACCTCGTCCTCAAGTGCAACCCGCCGCTGCTGCCCTCCAACCTGCGCTACATCACGTGCTTTCGCCACCCGGCCCGGGCGGCCGGGGAGGGCGCCTACTATCTGGTCCACTTTGCCTCGGCCATCTCCTTTGTCGACAACCTCGACGCCGCCATCCTCAACATGGACCCGGCCGAGTTTGAACTGTGCGTCCCCATTCCCCCCAACAACAAGGCCGAGCACCCGCGTATTGACGCCCGTGTGACGAATCCTGTCTCGCGATCGAGCAGGGGCCTGCGGGACCCCGAGGCCTTCCTCGCGCGGGAGCGACAGCGGGACGAGGAGGAGGCCGCGCTGCGGCGACAGCGCGAGGAGGAGGCCGAGGAGTCAGAGGCCGATGTGACCAACTGGGTCTATGTCAAGCCGCCACCGCCTGGCGTAGCCCGCTTGAGCACGGGCACGCAGACCGACATCGCCCTCTTGGCCACGTCTTGCCTCGACGACGAGAACGAGAACGAGGACCGTTTCCTTGGGCTCGAGGCCGAGCAACTCGACGACTCCGACGTAGCGGAACTCCTGCGACGCTACAAGCGCCTCTTGCTGGCCTCCTCCCGCACCAGCGTGGAGGCCTCTTCGTGCAACGAGTGACTCTTCACCGCCAAGAGCTCTCCTCTCTGCGTCGCATTGTACAAACAAAATTCGCAATTTTTGGCATTTAAAAAATAAAATAAAAATTGTTTGTTAAAATTCAATTTAATAAAAAGGTTCAATTATGGCTGGGGATGCTGAGGACACAGCCACTCCCCCTTTGGGACCTGTTGGAGCGGGGGCTTGAGGCACCCCAGGTGGTAGACCCGCGGGCAGCGATCGCAGCAAAGGAGCTGGCCGCCGCCGTGACACGCCTCGCACGTCGTGTTGGAGTTGGCCCGACAGGTCGGGCAATACCACTCGCCGTTGGGCACGTCGGCAAGCCGCGGCCTGAGGCAGAACAGGTGGTAGCCCTTGTCGCAGCCGTCGCACAGGAGCATGCGCTCCGGGTCGCGGCTCCTGCGGCACGCCTGGCACTTGACCTGCGCGTGCTGCGCGCGTGAGCTTCATGCGTCTACAGAAAGAGAGAGAGAGAGAGAGAGTGAGGCGAAGAGAGGGGCTCGAACCGAGCGCGTGGCCAGCTTCCACCGGATGGCGTTGTCGAGGACGGCCAGCATGAGGGCCGCTTGGCTGAGGGACGTTGCCAGGCTGCTCCGCCCGAAGCGTCGCCACCGAGTTCGACGCAATGATTTGGGCCAGTCCGGCTGCAGTACGCCGAGACAGTCAAATATTAATTTTAATAAATCAAATAGAAATAAAATCCTAAATAAATGCAAAATAAAATTAAAATGGACATACCTGGAAGCTCTTGTCGAGCATGTGCCCCTCCAGCTGGACCAGCGCCTCGCACAGCTCGGCCGGCTTCTCGGCCGACTTGACCTTTTCGAGCCACGACGATCGCAGTTGGTCGTAGGCCGTCCGGTCCCGCAGGTACTGGTACGGCACGCGGTCCTCGAGGTCGAGCAGCTTCTCGCGCTCCTTGAATATCCCCGCCCGACCATCAGACGCGCATATCAGCATCAGCATCATGAGCACCATTACACATGGCAGCTATTGGAGGCTCGTGCGCACCTCCTCGAGCTTGACCAGCCGACACTCCGGCTCGGCCACGACGTGCTCTTGTTCCTCTTCCTCCATCTTGTCCTGCATCATCGCTTTCTCGGTCTCGGTCTCGGTCTCGACCGCGGCCGTGCAGGGCGTCGCGGCGGCCTCGGTCTGCTCGCTGTCCGCGCCCACGGGCTTGGGATTGACGGCGGAGGCGGAGGCGGCGTCGGCGTCGGTCGAGACGGGCGCAAGGCGCGCCGCGATGTGGTCGTAGAGCGCGGTGAGCTCGCGGTAGAGCGCCCGCTCGCGCAGGCCGTCCGGGTTGAGATAGTCCCGCATCAGGCGGTCCACCTCGTCGACCGACTCGTAGACGGCCCAGTGCGGCGTCTCGGCCTCGGACCGATAGCCGCCCTCGGCCGCGGGCGTCCGCTCGACAAACACGCGCCCGCGCTCGCCCGCGCTGGGGACTGGATCACCAGCGCTCGCGGCGGGCTCGCGGACCCACCAGAAGCGGTTCCCATGGCGGTCGTAGCCGAGCGGCTGGACCCGCACGACGGTCTCGAGGTCGAGCGGCTCGCGCTGCTTCTTCTTTTTCTTCTTCGTTTCCTTTGTCTTCGTCTTGTCCTGTTTTTTCCCGGCGGCAACGCGACGTCGTCCCTCTTCCTCCTCCTTGTCTTGGCCTTCGTTCTCGTCTACGACATGATCCTGCTGCTTTTCCTTGCCCTTTTCCTTGTCTTTTTCCTCGGCTTTGCCGTCGGCTTTGGTGCCCACGAGCTCGGCCTCGGCCTCGCGGGCGGCCTTGGCTTGCGCCTCGCGCTGCTCCTTCTCGGCCTGCTTCTGGGCGAGCCTCGCCTGCCTTTGCTCCTTGCGCAGGTCGGCCAGGCGCGCCATCTGCTCGCTTTGGTGCCGCCAGAAGGAGTCCGTCTGGAGGGCCTCGTCGGTGAGGAAGCGCAGGAGCTCCAGCCGCTCGTCGACGGTCAGCTCCACATAGTCCCCGGCCCGCAGCGCTGCCACCAGCGGCCGCGGGTCGGTTGGTTGCGCCGTCGCCATCGTCGTCGTTGTAGCCGTCGCCGACGATGATGATGACGATGAGGACGTCGATGGCGACGAGGATGATGAAGAAGAAGAAGATGGGTAGGGGTGTCGGCGAGGACGGCCGCGCTTGCGCTTGGGCGTGACGACCGTCGTCTCGCGGTAAAGCTGGAGCGCGGTTGCGAGTCCGTCGTGGGCCTCCACGTACTGGGCCAGGACCTCGGGCCACGTCGCGCGGTTGAGCGGCAGCTCCGCCGGGTCGCCAAAGTAGTGGTGCGGTGGGAGTCGCGTGGTCGACGATGCCTTTGGCTTGTTTGGCTCGTTTGTCTGTTTTGACTTCTTTGTTGGCGTCATCGCTTTGCTGCGCGCCAGAGCCGGCTCGTTCTTCTCTTTGTAGTCTCCGTCCTCTTCTTCCTTGTCCTCTTCTTCTTTGTTCTCCTCCTCTTCTTCTTCTTCTTCTTCGTCCATCTTGTCTTTGTCTTCATCGTCGTCTTTCTCCTCTTCTTCTTCTTTATCCTTTGCCTTGGCAGCCTTGGTGGCCTTGTCCTCGAGAAGAATCTCAAGCAGCCGCATGTGCAGTTGCGACAAGTACTCCAGGTCTGCCACAACGCCACCATCAGCAAGAGGCGCTCACGCAAGGGGAGGCAAACGGGAGGCAAAGGAGGGCGACCAGGCTCCTCGGGGCGGGCCACGAAGAGGCGCTGCATGGCGTCGAGCGTGCGCGCCTGGACGCGCAGATAGGACCTATGAAGAGATGCAGTTCGTTCGTTCATTCGTTGGTCAAGGAAACGGCAGCCGTGCGACCTGCGGCGGGAAGGGCGTAAGCGTACGAGTGGGCGCTGACGAAGCTCCAGACCTGCAGGAAGTCGCCCCACCGCGCCATAGGCACGCATGTGGTGTCGATCGGCTTCGCCGGCGGCGGGTGTTCGAGGCCCGGCAGCGCGCCCAGCTCGCGCAGCTCCAGGAAGAGCTCTCGATCGTCCATCGGACAACGCTCGCGCAAAGCTGCATTTAAAAACATTCGTCAATATATAAACAATTTTCATTTTCATTGAAAATAAAGAAAATAAAGAATCAGCAGCGAGACATGCCTTTGAGGCGGGCTTGCTTGGCTTTGAGCGCCTTCTGCTGGGCCTTCTCGAGTCGCATTTTCTTGCGCGCCTCCTCCTTTTCGGAAGCCTTTGCCCGAGCGTCCTGGTCATCCTCGTCAGCGGCCTTGCGCTTCCGTCCGCGGTTTTCTGTCGCGTCTGCCTTGCCCGTTTCTGTCACCTTCTCTTTCTTCTTCTTCTCTGACGGCGATTTCGTGGCCTTCTTTGCCTTTGGCGATGCCGCCTTTGCCTTTTCCGATGTCGTCGCGTTCTCTTTTGTCGTCTTCGTTTTCTTGGCTTTGGCAGCCGCCTGGATCAGTCCCACGCGTCAGTGCCGAGCCGGCTCTGGGCTTGACGAAAACGAGGACGAGGACCAAGACGAAGAGAAGAACAGAGCAAGAGCTCTGCTGGGCGGACGCACCTTTTTGCAGGCGCTGCACGTGCACTTGGCGGTGCACGCAGGACACTCCCAGCGCGGGGCCTTGTTGACGGCCGCTAGTGTGGTGTCGTATTTGTCCTTCAGGCAGGCCTTGCAATAATACCTGCACACGCGGCCGCCCACGGGTCAGTGAAGTGACACCAGGAGGATGAAAGAAGAAGAAAAAGGTGATCGTACTTGGCGCAGTCGGAGCACTTCCTGGCGCGTTTGGTGGAGACCTCATCGCCGGCCAGGCCCAGTTTCGCCCTGCACTGGTGGCACAGCCGCCTGCGCTTCACCTGGCCGCCCAAAGTCTCGGTGCGCACGATGTCCTTCTGTTGGTTCCCGTCCGCCCGCGAAGTTGAGTTGAGTTCCTTTCACACATACGCACACAAGGGGACGTCAAACCCACGTAGGGCTGCACGCACCAGCTTGGAGACGAACGGCGTGCTCTTGTACTCGGGGAAGGCGTCGCTCAGCGACTTGTAGATGTAGACAGCCTCCTGCGTGATAAAGTCCTCGGTGATGCCGCGCTGCTTGTGAATCTGCACGCCCAGCGGCAGACGTCAGACCACCACAATGCATGGACTCGCAGAGCACAACGGTGATGAAGATGACAACAACGGCGCTAACACGTACGCGTTGGACAAGGTCGGTGAAGGACTGGTGCTTGTTCTTCCGGAGAAGCTCGACGATGCCGGTGCAGGCCTCGAACTTTTTCTGGGCAGAGGCGAAGAAGGCCTTGTACCGCTCCTTGGGCCGCAGCAGCTTGTACCTGGCAGAGAAGAGAGGAGAAGGTGGACTCAGGTGTGAGCATCGAAAGCAAAGCGCCAACGCTTCATAACGAAGCCGCAGGACGTACCAGGCCCGCTTGGACCGAAGCCAGAGCGCAGGCGGAGTGCCGTATTCGATAGACCACTCCTCAATGTCAAAGAAGACGGCCACTTTTTCAAGTCTGCCGCCTTTTGCTTGGTGCTCGCCGCCAGGCGGTAGGACGAAGCCAAAGCCCAGCATGGGCGCCTTGCCTGGCCACGTCCGCCCCCAAACCAGTTGGCGTGGTGCGGCAACAGAGCAGTGGACGAGGGGTAGACGTACTCAGGCCGTCGAGCGGCGCCGGCATGCGCGACTTGGTGTCAAAGAAGTGAAAGTCGTCAAGGCTGCGCAGGGGCAGCTGGGCGCCGGTGTTCGGGTCCTTGAAGGTGGACTCGTCGTAGCGGCGGGGCGGCAGTTCCGACTCTTCCTTGTACTGCACTAGGGTTGTCGCGCCGGGCGAGGAGGATGACGTTGGCTTGATGGGGGCTGGAGAGGGAGTCGAAGGAGCGGACAAGGATGAAGTTGGGCGTGTGGGTGTTGCGTCGCGAGGCTTCTGCCAAGGATGGATGAAGACTTAGTTGTGCACCACGGAAGAGCACATGCTGGCTGACGAGAGCACACGAACCGTTGCCAAGCCACGTCGTGCTGGTGTGCCCTTGTCTCCCTGGAGTGTATCTTGAAGGATGATCTACGCATGAGAAAAATCGTACTCTCACTACAGAATAAAGTAGGTACCATCGTCTTCGGAATCAGAAGAGATGACGATGCAAGCTTCCACTTCCATCTTGCTTGGCTCGCGGACAAGGACACACTGGCAGTCCCACACCAACGGTCCTTCCCTGTTCTGTGCAGACGAAACTTACCCGCCTCCTCACAAGGAGCTCTGTGTATCGATCCAGGAATAAAAGAAAAACGAAAAAACGAAACAGAGAAACTAGCAAATTAATTTGCCCCGCCGGTTCGGGTAACTGAACCTGGTGAAGCCGGCGAGCCTGGCCACGACGTACGTCGCCCGACACTTGCACAGTTTATCAACAACCAGCCAAACATGTCCACCACAGAGGAGAACCTGGACGCGCTTTCCACGGAGGAGCTCATCGAGCGAGGAGTGGAGGCGATGGCCGCCAAGAAGGGCGTGACGGACGACGAAGGCAAGGCTGCCATACGCCGCACGCTCCAGTTGCTGCCACCCGCCCACGTCAAGATCTTCATCGAGTCTGCTCGTGGTCCTCAGGGTCCGCGATACCGTGACTGAGGCCGAGCACGGTCAACAAAAAATAAATCTTGTTTGTGCTTTTATTTGTATTTTGTGGAATCGCATGGAGCAGATGGATGAGGCTGCCACACCAGGCCCCACGCAGGAGATACCGTCCTTGTATGCGGCATGCATGAACGTGCGTCGCTGATGCCCCCAAAACAAAATGCCGCAAGCTGACACATTGCCGCAGGTCGTGCTGCAAAGCCTGAAACTTTACGATTTCAGAGGCGTACCTGAAGGAATCAAACTACGCTTACGGAGAGAAATGGCCGAGCGACGACTGCGTGTTGACGCGCTCCAGCGCGGCCACTTCTTCTCCGTCTCAAAGCCGCAATCCTCGCGTCCATCCCGCTTTCGCGACGAAACCATTCGAATCAATGGGAGGTGGGTGCAACTCGAACGGCCCACGCCCTTTGATGATGGCCGCGAATGAACGAAAATCCGAGGGCGCCAAGCGGCAAGTTTTCAGCTGTCGCCGATATTACAGGCGAGGAGTCTCGCCACAACGGACAACTTCCCAACAACAACAACAACGATGCGCCGAGGCAGCAAGGTCGTTCCTGTCGTTTGTGCGGGAGCGAGGAGCGGCCGGCTGGGCGCATCTCCTCGCGTGGGTGCGAGAACTCTGGCCACCACGCAGCAGCCCCTCGTGCCACCCTTTACAGAAGAGACCGCCCAGGCCAAGGTCAAGGCAGCTGAGAATCTTTGGAACACCAAAGACCCGAGCAAGGTGAGTGGGCCCCCCCTCCTCTCCTTTGCTCTTTGTTAAATTAATTATTGTGTGGCTGGGGGCAGGTTGTACTGGCGTACACGAAGGACTCAGAGTGGCGCAATCGCGATCAGTTCTTGCGTGGCCATGAAGCCATCAAGGCCTTCCTCGAGAAGAAGTGGGCCAAGGAGCACAACTACCGCCTGCGCAAGGAGCTCTTCTGCTTCCGTGACAATCGCATCGCGGTCAACTTCAACTACGAGTACCAGGACGACAGTGGGCGCTGGTGGCGCGCCTACGGACTCGAACACTGGACCTTTGACGATAAGGGCCTCATGCATACGCGCCATGCCTCCATCAACGACGTGCCCATCGAGGAGAAGGACCGCATCGTCCATTAAGCCGGCACTTGCGTGTGTGCAGCAGATCTTTGCAGCACAACCCGCCGCTACAATACAGGTCATTTCAGGCCAGCTCAATGCCGCACTCGCAGTCCGAGTCCACCTCCAGGATGTCAAAGCTGCCTTCTTGCTGGTGTTGTTGGTCCACAAGCAGAAGGTCTTAGTTCTTGCCAGGGCTGGAAGGGAGGAAGGAGCCATGCACGAACCAGGGCCTGGTACCACGCCCGCCAGTCGTCGCCAAACGTGCGCTTGTTGGCGGTGTTCATAGACAAGCTGTGGCTTTCACAATAGCCCTTCCACACCCAGTTGTCCTTTGCCACCTGGAGCAGCCACCCGTGAGCCTCCTTGCTGGGTGGGAAGGGAGGCAACTTGGTAGGGGCCAGACCTGGTGCCACTGCCGGGAGACTACGCAGGCCGACCGCATCACCGACGGGCTCAGGAGTGTGAAGATGTGGAAGAGCACCTCGTCAGGCAGGTCTTCGACTGTGGTCTCCATTGTTTCTGGTTCATACAATCGTTCTCCGCCAGAGGGGGACACCTGCCCCCTTGCCCTCTTCCTTGTTTTCTTCCTTTCTTCTTCTCTCTTGCACTGCAAATTAACGCGCACGTGGAAAAGAGCACGAAAAAAAAAACAGACCGTGTGGCTGAGAGACAGTCTTCAGGACGCCATCTCCCAACTGAGCAGGCAGTTCACTTGGCGCAACGAAGACTACAAGCGCGTACGACGAGCTAATCATCACCAGCCGCGATGACGACAATGATGAAGCACAGCGGACGGTTGCGGGAAACGGACGTGCTGACGAATAAGACAGCACGCAGCGAGATGTGGCGTTAACGCCACTTCTGCGAGTCGTACCATGTGTTGCCTGTGCGAAGCTGGTGAAGGCAACGATCCAATCAACAAGGCTGGCGCTACGGAAGCAGTTTGCAACCGCTACACAGCGACTGCGATTAATAATTAATTTTATCAGCGCAATCTCGGGCGGCTGACGTGTGTACGACACAGAAATATCAGTCTTTGTGCCCACCAGCTCTGGAGCTCGCGAGTAGTGGGTACGAGACGAACGTCCAGGTTGACTGTGCGCCCTTCGCACAGGACACAACGAGCCCAAGCACAGGGACGAGGCGAGCATCTTTGTTTTTCTGTTGAATCTTCAGTTCGCTGCAGCCAGTGGCGCGAAGCTACCGCCAAGCCTGTCGGGCGGAAGAAAAGAAGAATACCCTGAAGTAGAGAAGGCAGTACTCACACCTGGTGGCGTAACTCAAGTTGCACCGATAAGCCCTCGACTGGAGTGAACCTCACCGTTCACCTCACCCACGAACGATGGAGGAGAACGATTCGAAATCGCCAGCTGGCGAGGAGTTCAGGCCTTCTGCGCCTCCTCCCTCCCCCTCGCTTAGCTCCTCAGCAAGCAAGCGACCGACATGGGGCAAGGTCATGCGCCAAACGTGGGCCCGGGCAAACGACTCAAATCGCCAGCTCTCTTCAAAATCGAGCACCGCCCCAGCCGGCAGCCTCGATGTCAGCTCACGCTCGAGGAGTTGCCCTGAGCAGGACGGCCAAAGATCGAAGTCGAAGGAAAGAACGAAAACGATTCGGAAAAAGCGGATCAACAAGAGTAGCGAAGAGCGCAGAGCTCTCGCGGGTGACTTCTCTTCGATTTCGACTTCTTCCTCGTCGTCTTCGTCTTATTCCTCATCAGCCTCCTATCTTTCTCCCTCTCAGTCCACCTTTCTCGACATCACGACGTCGCCGCGCTACTCGCCCCTCTTTGCCCAGTCGGCCTCGGCCACCCTGACCGCCGCCGGCGCAACGCGAGGGCGCCGTACCACCCGCCACGGGCGGTTCGACACCTTACGCACCGCACCATGGTACGTCCTGCAGTGTCACCACGCAGACGGCTTTGCTTGCATAAGCTCATATGATGGGTGATGTGTTCGCGCAGGGAAGAGAACGTGTCGTGGGTCATAGACGACGTAAAGGAGGAGCGAAAGAAGGAGAAAAAAGATCCCAAAGAAAAGAGGAAAGATGAAAAAGATGAGGAGGAAGAAGAAGCGACAGAGGATTTGGCGGACGAGAGCGAGGAGAAGGGAGCCTTTGAATTGCTGCGCACGTACTACCCGCACTCCTTGGCCTCCCTCATGCGGGACGTGCCCAAGAAACAAAAGAGCGAAAGCGAAAACGAAAGCGACGAGACTACGCAAGCGACGAAGAATGAAGGCCGACGAGCCGATGGAAAGAGCGTCAAGATCACAAGCCGCCACGACGAGAAGCAGGCGCGGGGCGACGCCCCACGCGTCAAGATGAACGACGAGGCCGCTGCCAGCGGCAACAAGCGGCCTTCGCGCAAGAACTTCCGCGCCAAGGCTGTCACCGAGGGGCGGATCCCGCGGCTGCGCGCAAAGATGGGCAAGAGCGGAGATATTCTCCTGTGCTTGCGCCGAGAGCACAGCAACGACGGCGATGACGGTCCTGGCCTCGACGACAGCGCTCATGACCTCGACCCCGCCACCACGACCGCCGGCGCCGAGGCGCCTTTGGCCCAGAAAAGGGCGGAGGAGGCGGAGAGGGATCGCCAGATGGAGCGCGAGATGGAGGAGCTGTGGCGGCGCTCAAGCAAGCCCCGCCGGTGCAGCGAGCCCTCGGCGTTTCCCTCGCGCCGTGGTTCGCGTGGCCCGCGGGGCAGCGGCGTGCGAGGCCGGACGACGGAGCCTGGCGCTCCGACGACGGCGCGCTCGTTCGTGCTGGCCTTTGAGGAGCGCAAGGACCTGGTCCAGCTGGCGCGCGAGCAGGAGGAGCGCGACCGGGCGGAGCGCAGGAGCCGCTGGCGCGCCTATTCGTTCATCAGCCCGCGCCGCGGCCGAGGCGGCAGCCACACGCAACTGCCTTCGACGAGTTCCGCCGCATCGTCGGGCTCGTCTACTTCTTCCTCGGCGCAGCCATCGCCGCGCGAGCAGCAGGGCCGCCAGCGCAGCTCGTCGCTGGGCGCAGGGCAGCCTCGCTCGGTCAACTTCATCCTCGAACACCCGCTGCGTGCGGTCCAGAGCATGACCGACAGCGAGGGCGATGGCGACGGGACAAGCGCCGCCGCGGCCGAAGAAGATGATGACATCTACGGCGGCCGGGCCGCGCTTACGTTCGTCGACGTCGACTCCCGCCCGCGGCCGCACCAGCAGCTTCTGCTGCATCAGCAGCAGCTCAAGGCCGAGCGCGAGATGCGGCGACGCGAGGAGGCCGAGCGCAGAGCGCAAGAGGACGGCGAAGGCGAGCACGCGCACGGCTGCAAGGGCGACGGGCCGCCCAAGTCCAACTGGCGAAACCTCAAGCTGCTCTTCTCCAGCGAGCGGTGATAATGCCTTGCGCCGTAAATAAATTATTTATTTATTACTTTACTTCTGATAATCTCACTTGTACAACAAGAAACTTGCCTATACCACGCTTTCTAGATGGTGCCACCTGTCCCTGTTGGCCAGCTTGCCCACGAGCTTGGCACAAAGGCCTATGAGTGGCGCGAGCAGAGATTTCGTTTTGTTTTATTTTGTAGGTCTTTCCTCCGCCGAAATTCACTCGCTTCTCCGCCTTCGCGGTGCGCCGGGACGAAGCTTCTGACACACGCGACTTCCACTCACTCATTTCTCCTCCTGCCAAGCAGAACACGACATCAACGAAACCAAGGTCTTGCTCCATCTTGCCCCTTTAATTCTGGGCCTGCTGATCACTACGCACTCGAGCATCACATCATCACATGGCTGCGGCAGTGCTGCCGATCGTGAACGCGGAGTTGGCGTTTGAGGACGAAGAAGAGTACCAGCGGCTCGCGGCAGAGGCCAAGCGAGATGAAACGCGTCGCAGGCGCTGGCGCCACCGCGCCGTCCACGCTCCGCTCAATGGGCTCGGGCTGCACCACCTCATGGCCCTGAGCGATCGCGACTGGCGTCGGTGGCCGCGAGGCGGCGCACGCGAGGGCCTGGACAACTCTGGCGTGATGGTGTTCACGGCAGAGGACTTTGACAGCGACTGTGCCTTTGACGGCGAGGACGCTGCCACGGAGACCACCGAGGCCGTCGAGGGCGGAAGCAGCATCTACTACGGCTCGACCACCACGTCATCGAGCGACAGTGAGGACGGGGAAAGCGAGGACTGGGAGGACCCCCTCTGGGTCAAGGACGAGAACGTGCGGACGGAGGGGCGGTCAGGCTGGACCAGCCCGCGCGCTCGCGAGAAGCGGAACAAGACTGCCAGGAGCAAGAAGCCCCGAAAAGAGCTCCACAGCCCAAAGAAAGCCAAGAGCGACACGAAAAAGAACGAAAGCGAAGCGAAAACGATAGATAAAGAGAACGAAGACGACGGCATGGACGAAACGGAGCAGCTCATGTCGAGCAGGGAGATGAGCTGGATCATCGACACCCGCCTCGTGAGGAGCCGCGGCGAGGCTGTGATCGTCGAGCTCGAGGAGCAGGACGTCGAGGAGGAAGACCGGCGCACACGGGCGCGAGCGGGCACCGAGTCGGGCGAGCGCGGCGCCGAGTATCTCCTTCAGAAGTATTTCCAGTCGATGCCCACCTTTCCCACACGGCACGGCCGCATGAGTGTCACGCAGCAGGTCATCGCCCAAGCCGCGGACGCGGCTGCGCTCGCGAGCGACAAGCAGGGCGACCAAGCGGAGAAGAGCGACAAGCTGGTCGTGATCCCTCGGATCGAGGGTCTCTCCGCCGAGCCCCAAGGGGAGGTCAAGCGCAAGGCCACCAGGCGTGGCCGCAAGCACTCGACGAAGAAGCCGACAGTAGCGACCCCAGAGCCTCTGCCCGCGACGCCGCGCCTAGCGCCAGCGCCGACGACAACGACAACGGCAACGACGACAACAATGACAGAGCCAAAGGACGAGGCGAGCCTGAAGGGCGCCAAGGGTCCTCGAAGCCACCTCGTCAACCTCTTCAACCTCAGCCCGCGCAGGCCGCGCGACCTGTCCAAGCGGCGCAGCAGCTTCATCCGCCGTCGCTCGATCGAGGAGGAAGAAGAGGCCGCCGCGCAAGAGGCAGCTCTGCGCCACCTCGAGCAGCAGATCCAAGCGGTGGCCGACGAGGTCGGCTACGCCACCACCGAGACGGAGAGCGAGAGCGAGTTCTCGACCGAGGAAGACGCGTCCTCGAAGCCTCGACGACGGAAGCGGAGCATCAGCATCCCGCTTTCGTCGTTCCGACGCGAGCTGGAGCTCAGCCTCAAGTCTTCTCTGAGCAAGAGCAAGGAGGAGAGCAAGGGCGCCGAGAGCGGCAGCAACAGCAAAAAATCAAGCCTCGCGCGACGTCTGCGACGAAAGGGCGGCCAAGGACACGAACACCAGCACCAGCCTCATGACGGAGGCGCAAAGGCGCCAAGGCAAGGCAAGAACCGTTTCAATACCATCACCAGCATGGTCGACATGCGGCGCTTCTATGCGGACATCGACGAGGGAGAGGAGCCAACGTGTAAATAAATAAAGAAAACAACGAAGAATACCGCACAAACTGCTCAGGTGGCGCGCGTGCGCTTGTTCTTGGTGAGGGCGTCGATCCGCTGCTGGTAGGCTGCAGCCTCGTCGGCCAGCCCGTCGCTGGCCCGCTCTTGCTGCTTCTGTAGTTGGTCCAGAAGCTCCGCCGCCCGACCGAGGAACGCCTGCTGCTCCTCTTCCGTGTAGACGCGACCCTTTTCCTCCATCCTGGCCAACAACGAGGCGCCATCACCGCGTCAGAGATCGATACGTGCGCATCTACAAAGCAAGCAACGGGCGCGCGTACCGGTGCACGAGCATGCGCGCGTAGCGCATCACGATGCGCGGGTCGGTCGAGGTGCGAAGGCAGTCCTCGTACTGCATTGACATTGAGCTGGTTAGAGATCTGTAAAAGGGCTTTACAACACCAAAGCAGGAGGAGAAATCGAACCTGGTGTCTTGCAAGATCAAACATGTGTCGTTCCTGCACCTCATCATCCATTTCATCGTCTTCGTCTTCGTCCTCGTCTTCGTCTTCACCGTCGTTCGACTCACGCTTGGTCGGTTCTTCATCAATCGCGTCCATGGCGTCTTCGTTGGCCGGTCGGAACGAGAGGGAGGGCGATGGCGGTGTTTGCCACACGCATGAGGTGATCGACTGGGCACGCGTCACAGTCGGGTCGGCGCGCATCGCCTGCGTATAGAGCTCGCTGGCCTGTAACACCAAATGAATGAGGTGAGCTGTGCTTCAGCTTGCCGTAGTAGAAGTGGGGCAGGAGGTACCTGGAGTTGAAGGGTGTTGATTTGCTCCAGCACTTGCTCCTCCTCCATGCTGTGCGTTGGATGGTCTGGTAACCGGTGGCGCAGCACTGTTGCATGTTGTGTGCATAGGTTGGCAAGAGCGGTCAACGCCCGGGCAAGCTCCTCCCCGCGCTCTGGCGTTTGTTCGGCCCGGGCCACCGCCTCCTCCAGCTGGGTGCGGCACAAGTGTCAAAACCAACGCAAGCGAGTCTTCGGCAAACTGCTCATAAGCTCACCTCTCTTTTCTGCTGGCGGAATTCGTCTTGATCTGTGTTCATCTTGTGCCAGCGTTTTGTGGACTTTTTCTTGTTTTGATTTCTTTTTCTTCCAATCGAAAATATATCGATGATTTTAAATTGAAAAAAAGCACAATTTATTTTTAATAAATGAAAAGGATTTAGAATGCCTTTTTTTTTAGAGGGTGTACGTGATGTCCGTGGCGATCGCGAGGTAGCCCTGGCCGTAGACAATGTTGGGGTTGACCAGCGTGACGCCCTTGATCGTGGGGATGTTGATGCCGTGCGCGAGGTAATAGTTGAAGAACGGCACGATGGCGTCCGTGCACAGGGTCTTGATGATGGTGTCCAGCAGCGACAAGTTGATCGTTCCCACATTGGACCACTGCGATTTAAAGCAACACCAATCAGGGCAGGTTTGTGTGAGCGAAGCAAACAAATCACTGGACGGCCGCAACCACGTCAACGTACCGCGACGCTGAAGGGCGAGTCGAGGTAGGCCAGCTCCGGGAAGATGCGTCCACCGCCGACCGTCACCTGCGCGTGCGTAAGCACAGTGGTCCATCGCGCACGCGTACGATTGTGCAAGTCCGTTCGGGGCACGCACCTTGACGCTGGTGGACAGCTGGAGGTTGAGGGCGAACACGGGGACGGGGTTGCCGTTGGCCGCCAGCACGGAGACGACGATCTGGCCCGGACCGGCGACCTGGATGCCCTGCGGAGAGAAGGCGGCCGTGGGCGGCGACGTGGTCACCAGCTGGGCCTGCATCTCCATGTTCGGGTACTTCTGGGCCAGCGCCGGCAGGATGTGGGCCCAGCTGTTGGTGTTGAGGCGGATCGGCGACCAGCTGGGCAGGTCCTGCATATGTGTGCATAAGAACGAGGATGAGCGTCAGCACATCAATAAGACAAAGACGAAGAAGAACAACAACAAGAAGAGGAGGATGTGCCTTGTCGTGGAGGAAGGCGGTCATCTTGCCAGACTCGCGGAACACAAAGGAGGCCGAGTCAGGCACAAAGTCGCTGAGCAGGATCTGCATCATCTGGCCGTTGACCTCGTCGGGCATCGGCTGGGCGGCGAACGGGGCCTCCTGCGGGTCCGGGGCGCAGCATCAGCAGAGCGTTGAGGCGAGGCGAGGTCCAAGAAAGCGCAGACGTACGGTCATGTGGGGCAGGTAGTAGAACTCGCCCTTGGAGTTGAGGGTCAGGTAGTTGGGGCCAAACGTGGGGCCCGAGACGAGCGAGTAGTCCACCTCGGCAAAGCCACCGAACTGCTCCTGGAAGGGGATCGTCTGCAGCGCTTGGTTCGCGCCCTACATATGTAGAGCAATCGCACAACGCCACAAACTTGTGAGAAGAGTCTTTCGCGACCCACGAGGGAACGCAAAGGGCATGAAAAGGGCACGCACGCCGTTGAGGAGGTTCTGGATGGCCGACGCGACCGCCTTTTCAGCGGCGTCCTTGATCATCTTGTGCAGCACCTTGAGGAAGAAGTTGTAGAGCCAGCTGCACACCAATGGCACGAAGTTAATTAAAAAAAAAAATGAATAACAAATAGAAATAAATTACACGCAAAAATGAAGCAAAAGAGAGAAAGAGAGACCTGGGGCCGCCGTGCTCCTTGACCTCGAGGTTGCCGATGTCGCAGGTCGAGGAGATGACGGACAGGGTCGGCCTGCCGTTCGCCTCGCCCACCTGCGCCGCCACTCCGATCTTTGGGGGAAAGAAAGGTCAGCCTCAGCGCCTCGAAAGGGACTTCGGTAGCCAAAAAGAGGCGTACGTTGATGCCGCTGCCGTGGATGACCAGGTTGCCGTGGCCCTTGATGTGCGGCCTGGACCATCAGACACAGCCACGATGATGAGCTTCTGACCCACTCGGGCCTCGAAAGAGAAGGACAGCACGCGAAAGGAAGGAAGGGACGTCACGTGCCAGTGGTGTTCGCGGTAGTGGAAGTCCATCGTGATTTGGAGCGCCGCTTGCCCACTGGTGGCGTGGATATAAATAGTTAAAATTCTTCAGCGGCGATCGTGCCCTCGGTCGGGGCTCTCGAGAGCGGGCACGCACATGTTGACGGCCACACCGCGGCCGGGGAGGATGGAAATGGACGACTGCGGGAGGCTGAGTCCTGAGATAACGATGTTCTGCAGCTGCCAGTTGATCTTGCCAATGACCGGAGCATGAGCGTCACCACTCTGGTCCGGCACACGGACGGTGGCGAACCGCTGCTCGAGGTATTGTACAGCCACGCCCCGTGCGTAGTTCAAACCTAGCCAGGAGGTCAATCATTTTTGTTTTGTTTTGTTTAGTTGTCCATCTAGACAAGGCAGAGAGGGGGAGCTTGGCTCTGTACCATTTTGGGTCAAAGTGACCTTGAAGCCGGGGTTGGCGCTGGTGAGGGCGATAGAAAAGAGAACCAACACCACGAGGAACAGCTTGTGCATCTTGTCTTACAAGCGAAACAAGAAGAGCGCAGAGAAAAGGGTCAGGCCGTTTCTGGTGCGCAATAAAAAATTGGCCAAACAAACTGCTTGGTGAAGCCCCGATCTCGTCGACACGAATGGCAGCTGAGTGAGGGAATCTGCCCAATCAGATCGACATGTCTTATTGGCTTCGTGGGCCAGCAGACGAGCTTTGGGTCCCAGAAAATCAGTTTTTACTCACCACTATCAAGAATCCCTAACCGTTTGCACTTCCCTACGGCGTGGAAAGACGGGCGAGGTCGACCTCCCAGCCCAGCTCGCGCGCAAGCGCCCACACGCCGGCGTCGCACGAGTCGAGAACCTGAACGTCCCGATAGTTGGCGGCTGCCGTCTCGGCGCCGTCCAGGAGGCTCCACGCGCCGACGGAGGTCTTGTTGAGCAGCAGGCGCGGCGTCGTGGCCGGCACGTCGTTCACCAGCCCGGCAAACGGATACACCGTCAGCGACGTGCCTGCAAGGGGAGCTGTGAGCAGAACAGCATGTCCTGGTGGGAAGATCACATGCATGCGCCATGGCGGTCCTGGACGCACCCATGACGATGAGCAGGTCGCAGGCCTTGAAGTCTTGGAAGTTGAGCTCAAAGAAACGCGACGGCAGCGGCTCGCCGAAGAAGACCACATCGGGCCGGACCGGGGCGCCGCAGTCTGGACACACCGGGACGCCGTCGCGCTCGACGACGTCCCATACGTGCGTCTTCATGTCGGCGACGGGCTTCTCGCACGTTGGATTGGTGCAGTAGGCGCGGGACAGCGAGCCATGGGCCTCCACCACGTTCTGCCCGCCGAGCGCCGACCATCATCAGACCGGCTTCACATACACACGCCACAAGCACGGGACTTCAAGAGGACTCTTCTGCTCACGTACCTCGGGCGCGATGCCGCAGGCCGACTCAAGGAGGTCGATGTTCTGCGAGTAGAGCCGCAGCAGCAGGCCCTTTTCCTGCAGGAGTCGAATGAACCAGTGCGTCGGCGTCGGCCTGGCCGCCCATCGTGGTGGAGTGTCGAGTTGACCCACACTGTCAGCCCACGCCCTCGCGCATGTGCCGCGGAGGGAGCGTGCGGTGTTCACGTACCGGTAGGCCGCGCCCTGGGCGGGGAAGAAGAGGCGGCGGACCACCGCCCAGAAGGGCGTCGGGTCGGTCCGGAAGATGGCAGAGTCAAAGACTTGGCCCATCGAGGTCAGGCCGTAGCGCGCCTGGAGCTCTTCCATCGCGCGCTTGGCCTCGGCCAAGCGCTCATCGGCCACCGCATTGACCTCTCCCGCCTCTGTCTCTGCCTCTGCTCCTGAGTCCTGCGCGCGGCGCGGCTGCGTGTAGATGCCCGTGTGGGGGCTGCGGAAGTCGGGAATGCCGGCGCTCACGCTGTATCCACACAAAGGGCGCTGAGCGACGAGCCAGGCTGAGCTCTTGAGAGAGAAGGGAGCATGCAGCATACCTGATGCCGGCGCCGGCCATGACGATGACCCGCCGGATGTGGCCGGCCTTGATGCGGTTGGCGATGCCGCGGAGGGTCAAATCGCCGTCGAGCACGGCTTGGCGCTCCTCGGGCGAGAGCGCACAGTTGTACACAGCGCGCCGCCGGGGCTGGCGCCGCGGCTGAGCGAGCCAAAGGCAAGCACAAATGATTAGCATTCCGTCGGCTCACACGATCGCCAGCCAAAGAGGAGTCAACCTTTTGGGGATCGAACGAGCTCAGGAACTGCGGGTCGCGCTGCTCGAGGAACTGCACGATGGCCTCCCGGCACTTGGCGTTGCTGTTCGGGGTGGCCGTGGCGCAGTGCAGCGGGGTCCATTCGTTCTCGTTCTCGGCGGCGTAATTAGCGCCCGAGGACAGCAGGACTTCCGCGCAAGCTGCCACGTCATCGTCGACGACAGAGCAGTAGGCCAGCACGTGGAGCGGCGTCGAATCGCCCACGTCCCGTGCGTTGACGTCGGCCCCGCGCTCGAGCAAGAGCCGCACAACGCCTGGGGCCGTCCAGGCTTCAGTCTCGAGACAGATTCACGACGTCACACACAACCACGAAGCGGGAGGCACCTGCGCGGTTGGGGCTGGCCTCGAGCGACGAGCAGGTCGAGTGGAGCGGCGCAAGGCCGTCGTTGTCGCGCGCCTCAAGTGGGGCGCCGTGCTCGATGAGCGCTTCGGCAGCCTGCCGTGACAGGCATCAGGGCAGGTCAGCGCAAACAACTTCGAGAAGGGAAGAAGAACGTACGGCGAGATGGCCACGGATGCAGGCGTAGTGCAGGGGCGTCGTGCCAAAGCCGGAGCGGATATCGAGGCGCGCCCCGCGTCGGGCCAGCAGACGCACCAACTCGGCGTTTCCGCGCACGGCTGTGACGACGAGCCAACGCACTGGGTGAGAAGATCACGGAGACATCAGACGAAGCGACAAAGGACGCACCTGCGATGTGCAGCGGTGTGCTGCCGTCACGCTTCTGGACGTCGAGCAGGGCGTCGCCGGTGAGCTCGAGCACAAGCTCGACGCAGCTCAGGTCTCCCTTGGCCGCGGCGTGGGAGTTGACCGCGGCGTGGAGCAGGGTGCTCCCCTTCTCGTCGACGACACGCAGCGGGTCGGCGGCCGTCCCGCCGGCGGTCCGCCCGGCGCAGGCCTCGGCCAGCAGCCGCAGGACGTCGGTGTAGCCGTTCTTGGCCGCCATGTAAAGGGCACTCTCCTGTGAGCGGCTGGTGCGTGCCGTGGGATCGGCCCCGGCCTGGAGCAGCAGCCGTACGACCTGCGCGGCGAGGCCACGGCTCAGCGCAACAGCAACAGAAGGCGCCTACGAAGGCAAAGGTGACGAACCTCGGGGAAGCCGTTGCAAGAGGCGATGATGAGGGGCGTGTGGTTGACGACGTCCCGCGCGTCGACCTCGGCCGACCACGTCTCGATGAGGAGACGCGCCAGCGGGAGGTGGCCTTTTGCCGCGGCGACGTGCAGCGGCGTCCATCGATTTTGGAGCGCCCGCATGTTCACGTCCAGCACTGTCGACGCCCCATCCCCGTGAGAACGCGCAGACAACGCAACAGCGCGGGAGAGCTTGGAACGCGTTGTTCGTACAGCCGAGGTGGTTCAGGGCGTGGAGAAGCGTGCACACAACGGCGCAGTCGCCGTGGATGGCGGCCAGATGAAGTGGCAGCCATCCCTGGGCGTCGTGCTGCGTGAGGGGGTGGCGCCGCGGTGGCTGCGTCGACGAGCTCGTGTCACCGGCTTGCTGCTCGGGCGGGGTGGCGACGGGGTCGTCTGGAATCGGGACGTTCCAGTACACTCGCAGGAGGCGCAGCAGCTCCTGCAGGTTCCCCTCCGAGCAGGCAGCGCGCAGCTGCACCTCTGCAGGCGAGGGCGACGCAGCATTGGAGTGTTGGGACGACTTGCTCCCGGCTCTCTTTGCCTTGGCTCCCCCTTGGCGCGAGGCAAGGTAGTAGGTCCCTGCGGCGACGGCGGCAGCAGCAAGTGCAGCGCCCGCCGCAACCAAGGTAAAGCCTGTTCCGCCAGAGCTCAGTGAGTGCGGCAAGGGATGTTGTTCCTTCTCCATCAGCGTGTGTTGTGTCCACCAAGTGGCCACCCAGCCGCGATAATGCCCAGCTGGAATCGCCTTCCTCGAACAGCAAACCGGGGGCGGAAGGATAAAACCAGTCTCGGAAAACAATTTTTTTAATCTTCATTTTTTTATTCATATTTATGTCTACACAAAACACTTCAACAAGAAGGTCGTCATGGCGGAGTGCCGGGTGCGTCTTGCCGAGGAGAAGGACCTGGCCCGGGTGGAGGCCCTCGTCAACTGGGCCTACCGCGGCGTGATTCCTCCCGCGGGTGCCTGTGACGTGACGCCAGCCGGGCCTGGGTCAGCGACTCCCTCTCCCGAGAAGAAAACAGGCAGCCAGTGGACTACAGAAGCGCATCTGCTGCGTGGTCCTCGCGTCACCCGCGACGAGCTGCAGCGCATTCTCGGGCTCGACCCGAGCACCCAAGCTGCCCTCTTTGTCGCGGAGGAGGAGCAAAAAGACGGTGAGTGGGCCGTTGTCGGGTGCGTGCTGGTCGAGAAGGAGGCCGACGGTGGCCACTTGGGCATGTTTGGGGTTCACCCGCATCGTCAGGGCCGCGGCCTGGGACGACTTCTTCTGGCCGCCGGCGAGGCGCACATCGCCGACCAGTTCCGGTGCGATGCGGTCGTGCTCCACGTGCTGGCGCAGCGCAAGGACCTGCATGACTTTTACCAGCGACGCGGCTACACTCTCGAGCCGCTCAGCGCGCACCCCTTCCTCGGATTTCCGCCCCATCTGGGCGAGTCTCTGGTCGCGCCGAACGAGGAGCCTCTGCACTTCCGCATCCTCACCAAGCCAGCGAGCCCCTCATGCCAGACCGCGTAGTTACATTTCATCACCCGACCAAAGTAAGAAAACAAAACAAAAGCTTTGTTTTTTTGTTAAATTTTAAGTTAATTTAAAATGAATAAAAAAGTTTGCTTCTATGTGCACGCCATGTCATGGCCGAGAAGGCTTACAGAACGCAGGCAGCGCCCGAGCAGGAGATGGTCGAAGGATCAACAAAGTGGAAGTGCATGGTGGACCACAAATTGAACCCAATCTCGAACGTGCAGCCCGAGTCGGCGCACCAGTTCTTGCAGAAGAGGCCGCTCGTGAAGGGACCCTCGAACATGCCCAACGGCTCAGTCTGATAGAAGAAGGCAACAACAGGTCAGCTCGGTCGGTTGGAGCAATGACCGAGAAAGAGAAAGTCGCGTACGTATTCAATGTGGGGCATGTTGAAGAGGATGGCGTTGATGGTGTGGCGCTGGGCGTCGTACATGGGCATCACGGGAACAAGCGTCGACGCGTTCCACGTGTTCTTGCCGAACGCGGCCAGGTCGAACGCGTGGTGGATGCCCATCTCCGGGATGCAGTTGCCCTGGCTCCAACCCTGCTTGGCGGCGGCCGACATGTTGAGCGGAATGGGGAAGAAGCCGTTGATGTCGAGGCGATCGCCGACCACCTCCTTCGCCAAGGCGCCCGAGCAGATGTACTTGGGATCGCGCGTGCGAATGAAGATGTCGTAGTGGTCGGGCATAGCGCGACGCCAGAAACCGCGGTCAATCAGGTTCTGCTCGATCTTGCCCTTCACGTTGATGCCAAAGCCTGCCGTCGATGGTGGTCCAAATTAGGTTTGGCGAATTACGACATGTAGCGTGTGATTGGCCAACGAAAAATGAACACGAAAAGAAGAAGAACGAAAACGACAAGAGCCAAGGAGGGGGGGGGAAGGGGAACACACCCGAGAACTGGCCAGCGGCGGTGTAGTAGAGGACGACAGGCTGGTAGCTGGTCGGGCCAGACGGGTCCTGAGCGTAGGCGTAGCCGACGTTGGGGTCGCACGACGACGAGATGCGGGACCAGCCTTGGGACCTCGCCACGGAGGCCGTCACCTCGGCGAACACAAAGAAGGTGCGGAGGACGCGGTCGCCAACGCTGACGGCCGCGGTCGGCCCAGTCAGGAAGGCCAGCGCCAGCAGCACGCTGGCGACGAGGAGAGCACAACGGAGGTTGGACATTTGTGCTTCTGTGTGTGTCGTTGTAGGTCAAGGAGCAGAACGAAGAACCTGTCCCAACCGCAACCGCTATTTATTTGGAGCTTTTCTTCGGCTTTTTTCCAAGATGAAGTTACACTTCGGGGTTAATTTGCGTATGCCTCACTGTGAGGTGGCCACTGAGTATTGATTTGCAGCTCACTTTTATTCTGCGGCCAAGCGTCACAGTGACCAGCACCCATGATGAGAAGTGTTAAAGAAACGCACGGACCGCTCAGGCACCGACGAGATCGCGAAGGTGGACGACCTGCTCGGTCTTGGCCGCTTGGCGAAGGGCCTCGACGATGATCTGGTTGTGGAGGGTGAGGTCGACCCACCGCTGCTCCAGCTTGCCTGATCGCACAATGTGGTTGAAGGTCTTCACCAACTCGACCTCCTGCACGTCACAACACGCCCACACGAATCTTTAGCTCCGGCACAAAGACGTTATGGCCAGCAGGAGACCGTACAGCCAGGCAGGGCTCCACTTCGACGACGGTCTTGTCCCACGGCCGCTTGGCCGCAGTGACAGTGAAGCGCGTGCGCTCGTCGTAGGTCTTGTTCTCGGGGAAGGCCAGCGGTGAGCTGTTCCACGGCACCACAAAGTCGTCGCAGTACAGCGAACCCTCCGTGCCGTTGACCTGCGCCGCCACCGCAAATGCCACAAAACCACAGAGTCGTCTGGCGTGAGTCAAGACTTAAAAGCAGGGCAGACGTAGGACAAGAGGCACCTCGAGCCACTGGCGCCAGCTGCAGGCGTTAAAGGAGCAGTCGAGCGAGGCCGTGCTCCCGTTGGCGTAGAACAGGACGCCCGTGAAGTCCATGATCACGCCATTCTGGCGTTCGGATCGTGTCATCACATACGCGAGGGTCAGTACATAACACGACGATCGACAGTGATTGCGGTGAGAATGATGGGAATGGTGAGAACCTCGTTGAGCTTGGCCGAGGCCCACACACGCTCGGGCAGCGTAGTCTCACCATAGACCATCTGGAGCGCGCGCACGGTGTACCAGCCAAGGTCGCCCAGCGCGCCCAAGGGCTCGAGTTCCTGTACGCCAACAACTCGTTGCACGATTAGTCAGTCCTGCCTTACTGACTTGTCAGCATCGGCTGCGTGGGTCGGGGCGGGTACGGACGGTGTTCATGCGGATGTTGCCGGCTGGGAGGTTGTCGATGGTGAAGCAGGTGATCACGCGATTGATGGCGCCTAGCTTGGCGATGTGCTCCCTGCGCATACGTCATGGGCCGTGGATGAGTGCTCTCGCGCGAGAGGATATAGGACTCTCCGAGACGTACTTCATGAGCTCAGCGCGGCGGTGGTGGGTCCACATGACGCCGTCCATCAGCTGCACGTTGTTCTCCTGCAAGAGTGTACCACAGCGCGGTCCACAAGACGCCTTCAATCAGTGGTCCCTCCTTCACTCCCCTAGGGGAGGGACTTGGGGGTGGGTCGTGTACTCGACAGGCGGCGATCATCCGCTTGACCTGAGCCACGTCACTGCCCAGAGGCTTCTCGCACCTGCGTGCCCGCATGTGTAAAGAGAGTGAGCACACGAGGCCTTTGGGCGTCTTGGGCTGGCCGACGCCGTACAGGACATGCTTCTTGTGCTGCGCGGCGGCGACGGTGAGAGATTCGTGGAGGTGGGTCGGGCAGGGGATGTAGACGGCATCGATCTCGGGGTCTTGCAGCAGCTCCTCGTAGCTGCCGTAGGCCTTGGTGATGCCCTGCTCCTTGCCCCACTCTACACAACAAATCAAGGGTCACCGATTGTTGTGTAGGACAAGATGTGAGGTGTCGCACTCAAGTTGAGCGAAGGCAGGTGGCCAGCGGTACTCCCAGTCTGCAGAGAAGAGGTGGAGTCACGTACGCTGAGCTCGATCCAGCGTGCGGCTGGCGACAGCAACGATCGAGCTTCCTCCGGCTTGCTTCACGGATTGCACAAACTTCTTGGCGATCTCTGCAGTGCCCAAGACGCCCCATCTTACTTCCTGCGTTTGCATTTGCTGCTGCTCCATCTTTACTCGTTCTCTTACAATTTTGTTTTCTTTTTTTTCTTATTTTTGGCAGTTTTATGTTGTTTTTTTCTACCAACAAAAATAATAATGCAAAATAAAATAGCACAGTGTGGCTCAGGCGAGCTCGATGGTGACGATCTTCTTGGGCGTGACGGCGAGTCTGATGACGCGGCTTCCGTCCTCATTTTCTTCGACGTCGAGCGGCTCCTCGCTGCGCCGCCTCTCGTTCAGTTCGCACCGGTAAGCGTACGCGAAGGGGATGACCGATGAGACGTAGATCTGCGCCGTGTCCGTCGTCTCGAACGGGCTGAAGAAGCGCAAGATGAGGCTGTCCCGGTCCTCGGCTTTCTTCAGCGTCGTCACCACGAGATGCCGTGGTCGCACTTCGATCAACGAGTGCGCTGCCATCTGACCCTTCTTATCCGCTGGCATGTGTCTGCGCGTGTGGGTGTCCCAACAATGAGTCTTATTTACGTACAAATAAAATGAATAAAGTTATATATACAACATATTGAAATGATCAGTACCGGACGCCATCAGAGGTGGTGCTCATGGTGGTGCCGTCGCCGGACGCGAGAGCCGACGGCGTGGTAAAGCCCATGAGCTCGGAAAAGCCCGTGTCCACGAGCACCTCCGGGAAGTAGGCCGCATACCGCCTCACGGGAACAGCCACCAGCCGCTCGTTGAACTTGCGCGCCTGTGCTCGCCCCGCCCCCATCGGCCGTCACGTGACGTGATTGCCAGATCGTCAGCGTCCGCCGCCATCCGTGCAGTTGCAGCCCGTCGTACCTCGGCATCCGGTACGGAGAAGGGGAAGAAGTCGACATTGATGGGATTCACAAACGGGATCACCGAGTACTCCATCGAGAGAATGCCTGAACGCCCGTCAAAACGAATTGAAAAATTAAATTAAATTAAATTAAATTAAATTACAGATCTTAAAAAAAATGGGTGATCTGTACCGTGCTCCTGGGCGGTGGGGGCGGGGAACTTGCCCCAGTCGCCGAGCTGGCCAACTCCGCGCAGTAGCGTCAAACACAACACGCCTGTTGTTTGAGAAGGGGGGAGAGGGTGAGTCATGATTCCAAAGCTTTGAGGCAATACCTGAATCTGATGGTGACGGTGATTGTGATTGTAATTGTAAAGAACGAGAACGAGAACGATAAGAGCCAGAGCCAGAGCCATAGCCGTAGCTCATAGATCCAACACTATTATCCATACTGTGTTCCACATTATACTCTGGCAGGCCCTTGTTCGCAATGGCCAAGCCGCGACGCTTCTCCTCGTCATACACCTGCACATGATTCGCTCGGTCAACAAGCGGCTGCGCAAAGAGAGGACGAGGTTCAAGAGAAGAAGAAGAAGAGAAACGGACCATGAGGTACTTTTGCTGCGGGAAGTACTTGTTCGTCACAGACCGCTTGATAACCTGTCGTCCCATAGAGCGTTAAAATGAAACAAAGTATTAAAAGGCCAGCCAGGCGTCGAACCTCGAACTGGGAGTCAGCATAGACCGTCCTTGGGTAGAAGGGCGGCTGGAAGAGGACTCGCAAGCGGTGGTTGTTCTGCTTGTTGTCCACCACCACGCGCACGTCGACTCGTTTTGCCCCTGCGCCGCGCGTCGTGTGACACATGTGTCAGCCATGTGCCTGGCGGGCGGGCAGGGAGGAGAGCCAGTGTATACCCTGGGTCAGGAGGAAGTAGGACTCGACGGTGAGAAGGTCGCTGAACGTGGTCAGCGTCTTTACCACCGAGTGCGTGGCAAAGTGTTTCACCCACTTCACTTGCGTGTTTTCCGGCGTGGCGTAGGCAAACCCCGAGCCCCTCTGCGACGAAATGAACACAATAATGATGATGGATGGGTCGTGTGTGAGCAACCGCGCGGATGAGCCCACTTGTGATGAGGCCTCGCAGACGCACCCCACGCTTGAACACGTATTCGTCGCCACCGTCGGGCCCGTCCTCGAGCTTGTTCAGGTTGTTGTACGTCACCCCGCCTGAGCCGCGACACCCGCTCCAAAATGAGGCCAGGCCAGGCCAAGCCAAGAAAGGCGAGGGGGACAGGAGGCGTACTGGCTTTGTGCTGGATCGTGAGACGAGCTCCGGGGCGCACACGGACGAGCAGGTGCTCGTTCTCCATGACGGCATCTTCGACGACGGGCGGCTCCGTACGGAAGGCAAGCGGCTGGTTATACAAGGGTTGCTGCTGCTGAAGCCCGATGTCCTGGCCATAGGCGTTGGATTGCTGCTGTTGCTGCTGGGGCAGACCCGCGCCGTACTGTTCCTGCGCGGCGAGTTGTTGCAGGCGCTGCTGCAGCTGCTGTTGCTGCTCGGGTAAGCCTGCGCCATATTGGCCTGGCAACCCTGGCTGCTGCTGCTGCTGCTGCTGCTGTGGCAGGCCCACGCCGTACTGGCGCTGTGTAGCTTGGTCCTGCTCGGGCAAGCCTGCACCATATTGGCCTGGCAACCCAGGCTGCTGCTGCTGTTGCTGCTGCTGCTGGGGCAAGCCTGCGACGTATTGTTGCAGCATGGGTTGCTGTTGTTGCTGCTGCTGTGGTAGACCCAGGCCGTCCTGAACCGGCGCGCCGTTGAGCTGCTGCGACAGACCAGCGCCGTAGCGGCCTTGTCTGTTGGACTGCTGCTGCTGCTGCTGCTGTAGTTGCCGCTGTTGCTCCTGCTGTCCAGATCCGCCCGCATACAGGTCCTCCTGCAGCTGGAAGGGCTTCTGTTGCTGTTGTTGCTGCTGCTGCTGATGCTGCTGCAGGTATCCAGCGCCGCCGAGCTGCTGCTGCTGCTGCTCCTGCGGCAAACGAGCTCGGTCCTGAGGCAAACCTGCGTCAGAGTGGCCTTGCGTCACGGACTGCTGCTGTTGCTGTAGCTGTTGAGGCAGTCCCGCGCCTCGTCGCTGCTGTTCCTGCCATTTCAAGACGAGCTTGTCCTCCTCCATCACGACGTCACCGGGAGTACGGAGGCTGGGGTCGAGTGCGACCTCTTCCTCCGTCAAGGACGGATCCTGCACGGGCTCGTCGGCAGCCTCGAGCGCGGCGTTGAGTCTGGCGGGCGCCTCCTGCTGTTGCTGCGGCCAGCGGAAGGGGGAAGAGATCTCGGGCTGGTGCGCGCCGTCTCTGAACCCTTGCTGCTGCTGCTGCTGCTGCTGCTGCGGCAGTCCAAATCGGTCGCGAGGACCCTGCTGCTGTGGCAACTGCTGTTGCTGCAGGTATTCAGCGCCATCGCCGAGCTCCGGCTGCTGCCACTGCTGCTGCTGGAGGCCGCTGAGCTGCTGTTGCTGCTGCGGCCGCTGCTGTACGAGATTGTAGTTGCCAGCCACGAGCGGATCCGCGCCGCCAGTCGAAGGCCTGCTCTGTGCCGTGATTGGCTGTTGATCGCTGTAGACAAGCGTGGGGTCGTCGGTCTCGTCGATCTCGTCAGAGGGCAGGGAAACCAAGACTTCCTCCTTCGGCGGGAGACCCGTGTCCCCGTAGATGCCCCCGCTGCCCCTGTTCCCACCACGGTTCTGCGCGTTACTATAAAGAAGTTTCAGTTCGCCAGCGGCCTGTTCTTCAGCGGTGCGTAGATCAGGTGAGGGGCTGATCCATAATTGCTGCTTCAGATATAATTGCGACTGCGGGCCATCAACTTGTTGCTGCTGCCCAAGACCAGCTTGTGATTGCGGACGACCATAAGTATAGTAATTGCGTGATTGCTTCTGGCGATTGGTTTGCTGCCCGGTAAGGGGCTGCTGCTGCTGCTGCTGCTGCTGCTGCTGCTGCTGGTGTGATTGTTGCAGAGATGCCTCCTCCAGCTGCTGCTGCTGATTTGATTGCTGCTGCGGCTGCTGCTGCTGTTGCTGCTGCTGGTATAACCGCTGTAGCAGCTGCTGCCGCGCTAATTCTTCACGTTGTTGTTGGCGTTGAAGTATTTGCTGATACTCTTGCTGTTGCTGCTGGTTATTGCTAATCAAGTTGTTGTTATTGTTGTTCGATTGTTGCCTATTTGATTGTAGTTGCTGCAGCTTTTGTTGTTGTATCTGATATTGCTCGTGTGCGCTCGTTCCGCGCTGTTGTTCCCCCTGACCGTCCGACTGGTACCTTGAGCTCTGCGACTCGGGCTCCAGCGACAGCAGACGGCGCGAGCCCGCGCGGGCCGTGTCCTCGATCGCCGCCGGCTTTGCCACGGGCACGCCTCCGTTGATGGCGTCATTCATGTTGTTGTCGTCATCCCTGTTGTTGGCGTCGTCATTATTGTCGGGGTCGTCCTCCCAACTGTCGGGATCCTCCCTGTTGTTGGCCTCGTCGATTTCGTCCGGCTCCGGCGCGGGCGGGGCTCCCCGGGGAACGTAGTCGCTGTCGTCGGTTACGACCTCGTTGGTGCCACCGCCGGCCGGGCGGCCACTGAAGAGAACAAAAGCACGCAGGGAGCCGAGCTCAGCACAGACACAGACACAAACGCGGTGCGGGCCCAGAGGACAAGAACCACGTACACGGCGTCGAGCTGGGCCAGAAAGGCGGCGACCGAAGGCTGAGGAGTCCCACCAGCCTGCTTTAACTTGCCCCTCCTCGTTGCGGGCTTGTCGTCGCCGTCGTCGCCCTCGCCGTGGTAGGACGCGCTCCTGACCTTCCCGACCGGCTCTTTGGCCTTGGCCTCGGCGAGCATGCGATCGATATTTTGGTTCATCCTGCGCGCATCGCTTGGGTCTCAGCACGGCGCGAAGCCTGGGCAAGGGCGTGGGTCAAGGAAGAGGAGGAGAGCGGGAGGGGAGGTGGTACTTGAGGGCTTGGCCGGAATTCACCCACTGGAAGGTGTACACGTTGTAGCCGTGAGCCGGCACGCTGACCTCGACAGCCACCCGGAACACTGCCTTGTGGTACGCCTTGCGGAAGGCTGTTTGTTCATCCACCACATGTGCGGCACCGTTAGGGAATGAATGGAATGCAGCACGCAAACCCACAGATACGTGCCATCGTCCGGCAGATCGTAGGACCAGATGCCAGTCTGAATCTCGAGCAGGTGGATGAGCACCGAGATGCCCGACAAGTCTGTGCACTGCAGCACCTTGCCCGAAGAAACTGTGCCCAGTACCTCGGCGTGGATGATCTCGCGGTGGCGCGGCAGGTTGGAGGGATTGAACACAAAGATCTGGGAGGAGCTCACTGTGCGCCGCGTATGCGAAAGAGGCGAGGGCTGTCAGTCAGCAGAGCGCACGGGGTGCAATTGCAGCCGCCCAACTGAGGCCAGGTGGTGGTTGGTGAAGAGGCAGGTGCGCATACAGTCGCTCACAAAGAAGCGTAACAGGGAGACTAGCGATGTGCTCACCAACTGCTCGCCCACTTGTCTTGCCTTGGCAAAGCGCATGTCGACCTACAGCATGCATGTTGTTGTCGTAAGCACGATCATTGTCCAGAACTTAAAAAAATACGAAAAGAAAAAATTGACGCATTCACGGGGTGGGTGAGGGCACCTCTTTGTGAACGTCGGGAACGGAGCAGCCGCAGATGGAGTCGTGCGGGTGGTTCTCGAGGAGCATCTTCCACGCATACCACAGCCGGTCGTGATCGTAGGTACGGTTTTGAAGCTTCCACGTGAGCGCTTCCATCGGTTCCATCCACTTCTCAAAGAGGGTCGAGATACGCCAGTTCATCTATACCATTGAAAAATGGATTATTAGTATTATTATTAACTTGAATAAAACAACACCAAATACTTTTGTGCACCCAACGAACCATTTTTTGAGTGATCTTGGTCGAGAGGGTGTTGGACAGGTGCGTGACGCCCGTGCGCATCTCGCCGGCCCATCGATCCAGCTTGATGCCCTTCCTACAGATTGTGTCACAGAGTATGTATGCCCGTGAGTAGGTTTGAGATGACAACGTTCGATGACGACGACATACCGTTGGATCTCCGAGTGGACCAGCGCCACGTAGTCATCCATATTCGAGTGAACGGCCACGAGCGGGAGATTGTGCTTTGCGAACTCGAGATTGGACGCCACAACATGCTCGCCCACGCGCGGATCGGGCGCTGTGTGGTCACAGCCATTCATGAGCAGCAGGTGCGACGTCTTGACGCCGGCGGTGGCGAGTTCCTTGTACTTTTTCGCGTACCACGGCATCAACACAGCTCTGTGCACGCGGAAAAAGGTCGTCATGAGGAGAAGAGGACGGCATAGCAAGCATGAAGGAATGGCGAACGTTTCCGTCTTGCGGGGCATGTCTTGGGCGTTGCAATACCACCGGCGCAGGAAGATGAACAGAACTCGCGATCCATCAGGCGACTGCCACCAGAGCTGTGGAAGATACATGGCAATGTTCAACAACACGCAGGCTCAACCTACACGACGGGGGAACGGGAGGGAGGCAGCTTACCTCGGGGGCCTGATTCTCGTCTACGCCGCGGCCAGACACTGCAGACTCGATATCGAAGCCCAGCAGGAGTTGGGGCTGTCTCCGAGAGGGAGTGTAAGCAACTGAATCGAAGCGAATCGCGATCGGACGAGACGGGAACAAACCATTTGCGCGATGTGACCAAAGGAATCGGGGATGTAGCCCACGAGCGAGCTGCCGCCCAAGGTCTCGGCCTTGTTGATGCCAAGCATGAGGTTCCGCACCAGCGACTCGCCAGTGACCAGGAACTCGTCGGGCTGCACATACCTGTGCCACCACACGACGATGTGCAATCGAGGGTCGGTCAGCTGTGGTTTTGATGCGACTCAAGCAGATTCGTCGGGTCTGACGACGTACCACGGCCCCAAAGCAATCTTGTTCTGGAGATTGGCCAAGTGGAACTTCTCTTTCAGGTACGGCCTGATCTCGAAGTAGTCGTCGGCTGGAATCTGCGCCGCGGACATCATGGGGTTAGACTACAGACTGGTGCATCAGCGAACTAGGGTGGGCGGGGGCTGACCATTTGGCCATCAAGATGGAAGTGCTTGAAGGTGGGGTCGTGCTCGATGCGTTCGAGCACGCCGTCCAGCAGCTTCACCAGCCTGCCGCGGAACTGTTCGAACGAAAGGTACCACTCCCTGTTGGCGTTTTGGTTGTCCAGCGCGGCACGTCAGAGTAAGACAGAGACGAAGATCCAGATGCTATGCAAATGGCCTCGGCACATACCTATCCCAATGCGTGTGCGAGATGATGTGGAACTTGGTGACGCTGTCGTTGCTGCTGAGTGCCTCCATGTCCAGTCCGTGCTTTGGTCCTGTGCAGCGCAAGATCTGTCGTCAAAGGCGAGAACACAAGGGCTGGATCCGGGGAGGACAAAACACACGTTTGCGGCTGGCGAGCTCGGGAGATGAGGTGGAGGCGTCCCAGGTGGACCGCGTGCACTGCAGAGACCCCGAACTTGGGGCCTCCCGGGCGGCCTTCTCCTGAGCGGCGGCGACGATGGCCTCTGCGTTCTTCTTGGCAGCGTGCGCCTCCATGACCGCCGCCTCCGCAGCCGTGCGAGCCCGGGCTTCAGCCTCTGCCTTGGCCTTTTCCGTTCGTTCACGTTCCATCATGAGTTCAACCTCCTGTTGGAGGGTCTTTCTCTGGCTCTCCAGGTCGCGGATCTTGCGGAGGTTTGTCTCGAGGACGACATCCCGGTGCTTGCGTAGCGCGTTGGCCTCGTTGAGCGCTTCATCAAGTCGATACCGCGCTTCCTGCAGCTGTTCCTCGAAGCTCTCCTTTTGCCGTTCGTGCTCAGCGTAGTTTTCTTGAGGGCGTCCAGACGGTGACGTCAGCGCGCCGGTTCTTTGAGGAGAGTTTGGCAAAGGAGGAAGGGCGCACCAAAGGTGAGGTAGGTGCTCCATATGCAGATGAAGCAGAAAGCAACGCCCCAACTGAGGTGCTGAAACGTGCGGCTTGTGAGCACCATGCTGCGAGGACTCGACTCTGGTGCACCTGTGGAGGAAATCAGAGGCGCCCATGAGAAATCTCTCCCCGGTGGTTGCTCGTTGTGAGTGTGCTCGACTGAGGCACAGTTGGAGCGATGAGCAATTTAAGGGGCAGGTGATGAAGATGGGAGGAAACCTTATCCTCCGGAAAAACTGAACAGAGGAAGAGGGAGGTGACCGGTGCGAACTGCTGAACGTGCACCAAAGCTTCGTCGCCACTTCTTACTTCACGATTGTAAGAATCTATCTTTTAGGTGGCTCTGCAAAGTAGAACAACACACCCCTAAAGGCGATGAAATGTCGCGTGGAGATGAACCATCTATGGAAAAAGAAGAATTTGTTTTTACGCTCTTTGTCGCTACGCCGGCCCTGAAAACGCGGGCACCACATCAGACCCACCCACGGCGAGGACTGGCAGGTCGGCCTCACGGCAGCGCCACCAGAAGGAGGCGGTTGGGTCGGCCGCTTGGGAATCATACGGCGAGGCTCGCGCGGCGAGCTTGGCGCTGCCCCGCCGAAAGGCGATCACGCACTGGTCGTTGAATGCCTCCGGCATGGGTCCAAACGCGATCTCGATGGGACATTCCTCCATCACCTCCAGAGCGTGCTCAAAGGGAAACGTCAAGAATAACATGCAACAGTGGCACAAACACGACACGGCGCATGAGCATGCCAACAGGAAGCACAGGAGATGATGAACGAAGGGGTCAATGGAGGAGGAGGAGGTTATCTTGAAGAGATAGGGCGCCTTTCGTCGCTCAGCACGACTGATGATTCTGCACTCAGCACGGTGTGATGAGCACGAACGCCGGGACGAGGAAGCATAAAAAACAGAAAGCTATTGAGTAACTTCGGACCGTTCATCGTAGTGCGTGAAGCTGTTGCCAAAGATGATGACGTTCGGCAGACTCTCTGCGCCCCAGTTGGCCCACAAGAGGTTGCTGTAGAGGCACTTGTCCACGTGGGGCATGAAGAAGAGAGTTCGACGATGCACAACCCGCTTGGCCTCCTGCATGCCGGATCGGATCAGTCGCCCATCTGGGCCAGACGCTAGGTAAACCGCACCTCGTTCAACGAGATGAGCTCACAGCCGTGATTGGCCAGTGCGGCCTTTTCAAACTCGGTGAGGAACGGCTCAAAGAGGCGAACGGGCTCTTCAATCTGCGGGAAGTTGGAATGCTCAACACCACGCCGGGAGAGAGAAGGCAGAGGAAGAAGGGAAGAAGAGGGCGGAATACAGCTAGCCAGTGGTGGAGGAGGAGCAGGAGAGCGAACTGATAGCCGGCCCGCTTGGACGAGCTGAAGTTGCCAATGCCGTAGCACACAACCTCTTCTACGCGGCGTTCCTCCCACGAGTGGACACTAGCTAGCACCTCTGCAGGAGCGGGGAGCAGGTCAAGGAAGAAGGCCAAGAACCCAAGGAAGTGTGCATGCCACCGGCAAGCGGAGTACCCTTGGCCTGGGCGAAGAAGGCTGAATCGGCAACTTCCTGCCTGGGGCGGCATTATTGGTTTTAAATACAGATTTTATTTACATTGGAGATAAATAAACAAAAATGGGGCGTGCATGAAAGAACCTACTTGAGAGTAACTAATCGCAGCTCCCAGCGCCGCGAGTCGTTGGCAGAGGAGGCGCTATCAGCGGAGACTGAACTCACCTTAGCTTTTGTTTGTCGGTACTGAAAGGTGTTCCCTCCTCTGCTTTTGCCTCGCCTTTCGCGGGCACCGCTCCGCTTGCGTCCCCCATCCGCAATTTGCCAACCCTCAGCCTCTGCCATCCCTTATTTTAAATTAACAAAAACCAAAACGCGTAAGGAAAAATAAAATAGAGAGAAATATAACCAGCACCGACCACACCAGAAGCCCAAACGAAAGGCAATGTGACCGCCGGTGTTTAGCCAGCGGCCCTTGGCCCACGTTACAGGTATTCGTGGCCAAGGACCAGGAAGAAGAGGGGGGCAGGAGCCTCGTCCAAGGTTGCTTGTCCCCCAGCCAGCAACATTCTTCTGCAGGCGAGCAAGAACCCCGAAATCCCCTAGCGACACTAAAAACTTTTCCCAAAGCGTACAAAAGCCGGACACGTCGCTGGGAAATTCCTCCTGCCAGGCGACAGTGCCCGGATTTTAGGAGGCAGCGAGCGGCTTGTGAAGAATTTTGGCGTGTCCGGGCTCATTGGGCGTTGTTGGCAGCGCTGGGCCAATGGCGGAGTCGCAATTTGGGGGTCGGGACAACCTGGCGAGACCCCCTGGACGCCCTCAAATGGCCACGCGAGTGCACTGTTTTTTTCTTATCGCTTCATCCAGCACCTTCTACACACAGCCCCCTTCCCCCCACCACCACCACACAAACTCAAATAATGTCTGCTAAGCCCTGCACCAAGTGTGGCAAGACTGCCTACCCGCTCGAGTCGCTCAAGGCTGGTGACGACACCTACCACAAGCTGTGCTTCAAGTGCGCTGAGTGCAACGTCGTGCTCAACCTCAACACCTTCAAGAAGGCTGAGGGTCAGATCTGGTGCGCCACCTGCACGCCCAAGCCCAAGGCTACCGCCGTCGCCGATGACGTCCGCACCAAGGCTGCCCTGAGCGCCCCCAAGGTCCAGTCCGGCTTCGTCGCCGCCCACAAGGGTGACTCCCGTACCGCCCCCAAGGTGGCCGACTTCACCCAGGACAAGGTCGCCCAGGCTGGCGAGTTCGAGTCGAGCGCTGCCCCCTCGACCGCCGACACTGCTGCCTACAGGACCGACCGCGTTGGCGAGCTCCAGGCTGGCGAGTTCGAGTCGAGCGCTGCCCCCTCGCAGGCCGACACTGCCGCCTACAGGACCGACCGCGTTGGCGACATTCAGGCCGGCGAGTTCGAGTCCAACCCCCAGTCCAGGCAGTTCTAAGCTGCTCGCTCGCCCCGTGCGAGGGAGACGTTTAGTTCGCCCCCCATCTAAGCGCGAGTGATGACTGTTATACGCCGACCATCGCATCATCTTGCTTCATCCTCCGCTCGTCGTACCATGTAACTGTACAAATAAAAAAATATAAAAAAACATCAACATCTGCTTGCATCTAGTCTACCTGGGTCGTTGAGCAATGCCACAAACCGTCTTCGTCAGCTGTTTTTTTTTATTACAGGCCTCACGAGGTGGCATGCGGGCTTTTACCCTTTTCTGTAGAATTCGTAGAAAAGAGGGCGGAACAAGAAATGCTGCTGTGCAGGTGATTCTTTAGCAAATTTACAACTTTAATCTCATTCATCGCACCAGCCACAGCCTACGCTACATTTCGAACTTCCTCTTTTACATTCATTCCATTCATATCACACAACATGCAACGATCGCAATCTGCCCTTCGCGCTTATCGCCAGCTGTTGCGCACCCAACACACCGTCTTCAGTGGCGATAATCTAGCTCAACAGCGAGCGCGTGATCTCATTCGGAAAGAGTTTGAAGCTAACCGCGGTAATTTGCAACCTCATTTTTCCTCCGCTCGCCTACGTTTCATCTCACCGGTCACTCTGCGCAGGCGTGCAAGATCCAAAGCGCGTCGATGAGCTCCTTGCGCAAGCAAACGACACAATTGCCTACGTGCGAGGCCATGTGGTGCAGGCCGTGCGAAACGAGCGCGGCAACTGGGGTACGCGTACCTGTTATATTTGTTGCGTGATTTGGTCTCATCATTGCCGCAATCGTTGTGCACAGAGATGAAGCTGCGACCTGAGAACCAATTCATTAAGAGCAAGGACTTCCCGATGTGTGGCGTGGAATTTTGACCTCCCTCCCCCTCATCTGCCAAACGTTTTCCCCACCCCAACCACCCGTAGCGAGTGATACATTAAACCCTTACCACAACTTCCTTCCCTTCTCCCTTCCCAAAGAAAGAGCCCCACCCGGCGATCACGCCACTTGGCTGACAGACTAATGGCTGAACGAAGTGAGCGTAAGCCTTCGTTCAATCTTTCTTTAGTTTTGATTCCAACCTTCTGGCTGTTCTTAAGGAGGTTCCTCACGCTCCTCGGGAGGAGTCAGCATGCGTCGCTTACTGGTACAGTGGCTCTCGCCGTCAGCTTCGGCTGCTCTTCGTTGCCTCCTCGGAACCACTTCTCGAGGCCTCTTCTTGTTGCTTCCTCTGCCAGGGAGGATGAGGTCCGTTGAGCCGACTTCATGTGACTCCTCGCCTTGCGCCATCCTGAGGATGGCTTCCGATGTTCGTCGCTCGGGGAAGTCCGCGGGGACGGATGAAGGCGTCACCACAAAGCCCATGAGCGCTTTGCCCGCGGGCATGATGAGCAACGTCCGCTGGCCGTCGAGCCGCACCACGGCTGCCTGCATGTTGGCCTGCAGCTGGCCAACGAGGGCCGCGAGGTAGGTTTGTGGCTCCGCCGGGGAGCCGAGTGGCTTGGGCGGAGCGGCGGCCGCGAGCACGTGCAGCTGCACGGGGTGTGACCGGCGGAGGACGGCGACGTGGCTCTTCTGCAAAGCGCACACTCCCTCGATCGTCATCTGTGGCGGCCAGTCTGTGTCGGCTTGCCTGCTCAAACCAAGATTCGGCCGAATGTGGTTAAGTTTCGCCCAATCGTCGTGCGGCGCAGGGGCAACCAACTGGCCACGTACGCGGTTTGTTGTGGCTCGACGAAATGGTTGGTTACTGAAGTGGGGAGGACGTGGGCCGCGAGGGTGCAGAAGGGAACGGGCTCGGTCTGGTGAGGCGCTGCGTCCTCAGGAAGGAGCTCCCTTTTGAAGGCTGTGGCGTGCATGGCCAGGGAACCGACCCAAAACGGGGCCCACCGACGCGCAGTTGCGGGAAGCGGCGAGGGGACGTGGTACGCGAAGGAACTATCCGGACGAAAGGGGCAGTGTTTGGCCAGGTGAGGAAGGTTGGCGAGACAGAAGCGATATACGTCCGTCGTCATGTCGATCCCGCGTGCTTTAGCTTCGTTCGTGCGCCGCCAGCTTGGTTTACTGAACACAAACACGGCGTGAGACAATATCTGGTACCTCGAAAGCAGTTCGGTGTAAGTTGTGGAATTTCTCATACCAGGAGCTACTGGCGTCCGAGAAGAACGAAGTCTGGGTCAGGAAGACCTGGGTGTGGTTGCTGGTGGCGTGGGAGTAGGCGCAAGTAAAAGACTGGCCAGGGCCATGGATGGTCGGCAAGCCCCGACGCAGTAGTGGGCGGCAAGCTACGTATAAATGAGGAATTCTAGTCATCCAACGCTGGTGTTTGCCGAACATGCCAAACAATCCGGGTTCGGCTCGTCGGGGCCCGACAAGCTTGCCGCAACGTTGACGATCACCCCCGCCCGAAAGCGCGCCCCTTCCTACCGCCCGAAGGAGCTTCGCCCCTTTTCTTTATTGTGGAGAAGTTTAGTGCATAGGCACGAATGGCTTCTGGGGCTGCTTGAGGGATTGCTCCATGCACTGGGTGTAGGCGCTCAGGGGTTCCTGGCATAGCGCAAGGCCACGCACGCCTGCTTGCGCGTCCTGTGTTACTCGATGGTGTGAGTGTTTCAAGCGCCGCACTCGAGGGACGTGGTGGGTTGGGCAGCCCTACCCCAGTGCCCTTGTGTTTGGATTGCTCAGAGAAGCAATGGAAGAAGACAAGGCCAGCCTTCTGGCACTCTCGCGTCAAAGAAGGGAAGAAGTCCGGCAGCCGAGGAGCAGTCTCGTCCTGTGTGGCTTGCATGTTCGTGTGCTAATTAGAATCACCAAAGAGAAACACAAGTGAAAAGGCTGCCCTTTCCTCGAATTGCGCTCTTTGTCGTCGTGTTCATTCATTGGCCACATGAGGGGTGTTGCATCACGACCTTCTCTCCTCCCTCGTGGAAGATGCTTCCTGTCCGCTCACTTTGTGCGTTTGCGATTAAATTTCCGATCCACGATTAATTGTTCACTTGTTAATCTTGAAGGCCTTTGGGCGCGTGCACACCCATGGCAGGAGGGCCACACGGCCAGCATAAGAGCGCGTTTTGAGCACCGTTGCTACAGCTCCACGTACGCACTCTTTGCTGTTTCTTCCGCTTGTCGCCTCACCCGCTCGCGCTGTGCAGAGCCAGCCTCATGCCGTGGCGCGTGAGCGACATTCTCAGCAAGGCCTCGCCTGGCCAGGAGCTCGCCATCAAGGTACACCCTTATGTGCCTTAGCACCGCTCGCTACCGAGCGGACCTCTCCCTTTCTTGTCGTTACGTGCCATCATCGTCACCATCGTGTGCCAGGGCTGGGTGCGGACAGTGCGGCAGCAGAAGCAGCACGCCTTTGTCGAGCTCACCGACGGCTCCCACCAAACGCCGCTCCAGATCGTCGCCGCCCCCGAGCTGGTCAAAGGGTACGTTTACGATCGTAAACGGCCTCGTCCGGATGCTTCCATGTGGCCCGTCCACAGCAACTGACTCAAGGCTCGCTCGCTTTCTTGCCCATCCTACCTCACAGGGCTTCAACGGGCTGCAGCATTGAGGTCGAGGGTAAGATCGTGGAGAGCCCGGCCGGCAAGCAAAGGATCGAAATGGTGGCCTCGAGGCTAAACATCATCGGCTCGTGCGATCCCGAGGTGCGCCAAGCACCAAGCGGCTTTCCTTCCCTCGAACGGACCGGGGCCCAATAGGCTCACTTTATTGATCTTCTCTTCTTTAATGAGCGCAGAAGTATCCGCTGGCCAAGAAGCGCCACTCGCTCGAGTTCATGCGGGAGATCCCGCACCTGCGCCCGCGCACCAACACCATCGGGGGCGTGCTGCGCGTGCGAGACGCCGCGGCGACGGCCATCCGCGACTTTTTTCACGACAACGGCTTTGTCGAGCTTCACACGCCCATCCTCACCTCCTCCGACTGCGAAGGTTCTTTCCTTGCTTGCTTGCTTACCCGCTTCTCCAAAGTCTTCTACTCATCGTCGCCTCCATGTTCAGGCGCCGGCGAGCAGTTTACGGTCTCTGCGCTGATGCCCGCCTCAGGCGACCAAGGTCCTCTTGATCTCGCTCTGTTGTTGTCGCCATTGTTGTTGTTGTTGACGGAAGAGTGGCCCGTGCGCCATCGCAGGCCCGCGCGAGTTCTTTGATCGCACGGTGGGCCTCACGGTCTCTGGCCAGCTGCAGGCCGAGATGGCGGCGTGCGCCTTGTCGCGCGTGTATACCTTTGGCCCCACTTTCCGCGCCGACAACTCGATGACACGTAACCATCTCGCTGAGTTCTGGTATTCCCCCCTTTCGTCTTCTTTCTTTCGCTTTCGTTTTCTTTTCGTTTAATTTTTTCTAAATATAATCATATTTTGCAGGATGATCGAGCCAGAGATTGCGTTCTGCGATCTCGCGCTCAACATGCGCGTGGCCGAACACATGGTCAAGGCCGCCATCGAGGCACGTGGCGACCACCCCCAGCCCTCTTCCTCCCTCCCCAACGAGTTTTATTGACGTGTTGTTGTCCGCGCGCAGGGAGTAATGACCAAGTGCGAGGAGGACATGGCCTTCTTCCAGAAGCGCGTGGACGAGGGCCTCGCGGCGCGCCTGGAGAGGGCCCTCCGCGAGCCGTTTGCGTCGATCACCTACACCGAGGCCATCAAGCTGCTCGAGAAGAGCGGCAAGCGCTTCGACTTCCCCGTGTCCTGGGGCCTCGACCTCCAGAAGGAGCACGAAAAGTACATCGTCGAGGTTCGTCCTCTGCCTCTGTGCTGCCGGACTTGTGCCCTTTCTTGTTGTTGTTTTCATCTTGCCATGGCGCTGACCCACTTTTTTCCACAACGACGACGACGGCATCCACAGTTTGGGTTTGACAACCGGCCCGTGTTCGTGACCAACTATCCGAGGGAGATCAAGCCCTTCTACATGAAGCTCGACGACGACGGCCGCACCGTGCAGGCCATGGACCTCTTGGTCCCCACCATCGGCGAGTTGATCGGCGGCAGCGTGAGGGAGGAGGACCTGGACAAGCTGCAGGCGCGCATGAAGAGCATGAACATGAACGTGGACGACTACCAGTGGTATCTCGACCTGCGACGGTACGTTTCTTCCTTCGTTCGTTCATTTGATTCTGTTGTGTTGTGCTTTTTTTCTCTGACGATTTGACCAACAAGGTTCGGGACGGTGCCGCACGCGGGCTTCGGGCTGGGCTTCGAGCGGCTGCTGCAGTACATCACGGGGATGGAGAACATTCGCGACGTCATCCCCGTTCCCCGCTACCGCGGGTACTGCCGCTTCTGAGGTTGAAGAAGAACAAGAAGAAAAAATGATAACAAAAGGGCGCCTCTGTTTTATTCTACTTGGAATTATTGGATGTTCATGGTGATTCGGATGTTCATGGCGGCGAGCTCGTTGACGAGGTAGCGGAAGACGTAGGGGATGGTGATGGCCGTGATGCCGTCCTTGGACTCGCAGAACCGGCAAACCACCTTCCGCTGGCCATCCTTCGGGTCCTTGACCATGATCGGCGAGATCAAGCTGCCACAGTCCTTGCACGCCCAACCCTGTTGTTGTTTTGTTTGTTTTGTTGTACAACAGTAGTGTGAGACCGGGCACGGGAAGAAAAGGAGCGAAGGCTGCGGAGGGGAGACCTTGGAAAAATCGGAGCTCTTGAAGAGACGGTCCTGGAGGAGGAACGACGTGCCGTGGGCCAGCAGACAATCGCGCTCCATCTCACCGAAACGGATACCACCACCCTTTTGCCGACCCTGCACGTGTGGTTACGACGTCATCGTCGTGTGAGTGTTGAAGACGAGTTCACAGACGGGCAAGAGGGGGGGGGACGAGACGAACCTTGATGGGCTGCTGGGTGAGCTGGTGAAGCGGGCCGGTGGCGCGGACCTGGTACTTGTCCTTGACCATGTGGCGCAGACGCTGGTAGTAGACGACGCCGAGGAAGATGTCGGCGCGGAGCTCGCAGCCGAGGATGCCCGAGTACATGGGCTCGTTGCCGTAGTAGTTGTAGCCGGCGGCCAGGAGCTGCTGGCCAAAGTAGTCGACGGCGGTGTGCTTCTCGTCGAAGCGGAACGGGGTGGCGTCCTGGAACATGCCGTGGAGGGCGCCCGACTTGGAGGACATCGACTCGACCAACATGGCGATGGTCATGCGCGACGGGAAGGCGTGCGGGTTGATGATGACGTCGGGCGACATGCCCGACTCGCTGAAGGGCATGTTCTCCTGCGGCCATAGCTGCGACATGACGCCCTTTTGGCCGTGTCGCGACGCAAACTTGTCGCCAATCACGGGATTACGGTTGAGCCGCAGCTTGATCGACACCCTCTGGATCAGCCCGTTCGACGATGTCCCTGCATTCCACATGTTTTAATAATATTTTACATTATATTTTAGAACTCCAAAAAAAACAAATAAATAAAACTCGAACAAAAAAAGAAACGAAAGAGGGAAGACGAACCGACAACGCGGACTTCGTCGACGACGGCCTCCTCCTTGCTCTTGTAGGTGTGGAGGCTGGGCTTGCCCGTGGCGCCGTCGACCGTCACGTAGAACGGGCTGCCCGACGTCAGAAGCGTACCCGGCGCACTGTGTGTGTCCGCGTGTGCGCGTGACGTGTGAGGCCTCACCACCAGACCCCGAGGATGATGATGGTTGGGGGGGGGAGAGAAGGTGAGCGTACGGTAGGCCATCATCCTCGAGCTCTTCGCAGAAGCGCTTCTTGGCCGGCATGTCATCATCCGCCACGGCGTCCTTGTCCTGCACATCGACGAACCCGTCAGCAAGACATGCGGCCCAGGGTCCCAGGCGGAAGAGAGCACACGTACGTCGACAAGCGGGTTGGCGATGTACTTGGGCGCGTCGCCCCTCTTCTCCTTCCGTGCGTAGTCCACCAGCTCCGTCTGCGCGCCAGAACCAAGGTCAGTCCCTTTTTCTTATTTATTTGTTCTAATAATATTATTTAAAAAAAAAGCTTGTACCTTGTAGACGCTGGCGTGTCCAAAGCCGCGCTGGTAGGCCGACCTGTTGATGATCATAGCGTCTTCCATGTCGTAGCCTGCCCACAAGACACCAGCGTAAGAAATAAATACATTTAATAGATTAAATAAATCAAATAAATGCCGATTGGCTGGGAAGCTTACCGGTGTAGGAAAGCACAGCGACGACGGCGTTGGCGCCGATCGGGTAGTCGTCGATCTCGTACTCGTTGTAGATGGTCGTGCGCGAGATGGGCGCCTGCGGGTTCTGGATACGATAGATCTTGTTGTCCGTCCGGTGCTGGAACGAGTGGCACGGCGTCGCAATCGACTGCTTCGCCATCTGTTTGATAATAAATTAATAAATTGGGAAATTAGTTTTAAAATAAAGTTGAATCATTACAATAATAAAAAATAAAAAGACAAGTTACCTGACACTGGTACATGTTACGGGGGGACTGGTTCATGTCGCAGAAGGGCGTGAGGCCGGCCACGACGGAGAGCATGTTCATCGGCCGGACCTCCTGGTGGGTGAAGAAGTCCTTCTCCTTGCGGTCGGCGTCGGTGACGGCGATGTTCATGTAGACCTGTTCGAAGGAGCCGATGTACTCCTGGTCGCCCGTGCTGAGGTTGAGCACGGGGCGCATCATGCGCGAGGGCGTGGTCCACATGTAGAGGCCCTGGTACTGCTTGCCGCCCGCCGGGACGAGGCCCATCTCGAGCGTCCACGGCACCTCCTCGAGCTTCTTCACCTTCAGGTACCGCAGCTTCTCCACCAGCTGGGGCGCCGCCGCGTGCGGGATGAATCCCATGAGCTCGCCTGTGATCGTGCGTTGTTAGCTTCATAAAATACTTTGTATAAAAACAAATAATAATAG
>NAVB01000123.1:0-10899 GCA_002179805.1 Acanthamoeba lenticulata | reverse complement strand
ATATCTTGTGGGGGGGGTGGAATGCATGCAGGTGCGGGAGCTCGACCGGCGCGTGACGGAGATGATGGGCTTCCGCAAGTCGCTGGGCGTGTCCGGACAGACCTACACCCGCAAGCTCGACTACCAGGTCCCCTCCCCCCTCCCCCTGATTATTACGAGAGGTGATGGTGATGATGGTGGGCGAATCAGAGAGACCGGCCACTTGGAGGGAGAGGGAGGGGGAGGGGGAGGGTTAAGCAATTATTACGCCCGATCATGCTTTTTGGGGGGGGGAGAGAGCATTGCCCCGCAAGAGAACTAACGCGAGCTTTTCTTTCTTTGTCTCTTGTTGCTGTGGTGGGCACACGTGATGGCCTGCCTCATCATCAATCAATCATCAATCATCAATGATCATAACACGAATCATCAGGTGCTGAGCTCGCTCTCGGCGGTGGCGCAGTCGCTGAACAAGATGGCGGTGGACATCCGCCTGCTGATGAACCTCAAGGAGATCGAGGAGCCCTTCGAGCGCAAGCAGATCGGCTCCAGCGCCATGGCCTACAAGCGCAACCCCATGCGCTGGTACGTGCGTGCATGTGGCCTCTCCACGCGCTTGTCCCTCCTCCTCCTCCTCCTCCTCCCACAACAACGACAACACGAACATCACCAACACCAACAACGTCATCACCATCGCCGATGGGCGTGTGCGTGTGTACTCTCGCGTGTGTGTGTGTGTGCGTGTGTGTGTGTGTGGCAACAGCGAACGAATCTGCGGGCTGGCGCGGTACGTGGTGTCGCTGACGGACAACGCGGCGCACACGCACGCCAATCAGTGGTTCGAGCGCACGCTCGACGACTCGTCCAACCGGCGGCTCTCGCTGCCAGAGGCCTTCCTCGCGACGGACGTCATCCTGCGCGTGGCGTGCAACGTGATTGACGGCCTGCAGGTGTGGCCTCTCGTCATCCGGAAGCACATCGACGCCGAGCTGCCCTTCATGGCCACGGAGAACATCCTCATGGCGGCCGTCAAGGCCGGCGGCGACCGGCAGCTCCTGCACGAGGCCATTCGGGAGCACTCCATGGAGGCCGGGCGCCTGGTCAAGGAGCAGGGCCGCGACAACGACCTCATCGAGCGCATCCGCCGCGACGAGCTCTTTGCCTCGGTGCGCCACCGGCTCGACGAGATGCTCGACCCCGTCCACTTTGTCGGCCGCGCGCCCCAGCAGGTCGACGAGTTTGTGCGCGACGAGGTGGACCCCGTCCTCGCTCGCGACGCGCACCTCCTGCAGGGCTTTGACCACAAGGGCGCCTCCGAGCTCCACGTCTGAGCGACAACACACGAAGCCCCCCCCCCAACAACGCACAAGCCCGAAGAAGAAGAGACGAAGAAGATAGAATGTGTTTGTGTCTCGTTTGTTTTGGTTTGCCGCAGATTCATGTTCAACAGCGCCACCGAAGGGGGGAGGGCTGGTGGACAAAGGGGTCTTAAGGGGGTCAGTTTTGCTTGGCGGCAGCTCGAGGGTGCCGGCCGGCCTGGGCGTTAACATGTCGCCGTGCCTGCTCGGCTTGCTGCTGCTGCTGCTGCTGCTGTTGGTGGTGATGCAGCTGCTGCTGGAGGTGGTGTTCTGGCGGGATGCCCGCTCGCTTGCCGTGCATGTCAAGGGCTCCGTTCTGGAACAGCGCGGCTTGCTGGTGCTGCTGGTGCTGCTGCTGCTGTTGTTGTTGCTGCTGATGGTACTGGTGCTGGAGGATGGCCTGGTGCTGCGGCGCGGCAAAATTGAAGCCCGGGGGCGCCATGGGGAGCGGCATGCCCGGGTTGCCCATCGCGCCAGCGGGCGAGCGACCCGCAGCGCCGCCCGCGAGGCCCGGCGGCATCTGCATTTGCATGCCCGGGGGCGCCATCGGGAAGGCCCGCGCGTAGGCGCCCGCCCACGCGCTCTCGTTCATCGAACGCATGTCGAAGGCGAGGCCCTGCCCCATGATCGCTGGGTCGTGGAACGGGCCCGCGCCGCTGTTCGTGGCCACGACTCCTGGGAAGGGCAGGCCAGGTGTACATGAGACCACCACCATCACCACCACCACGAACACACACGGCCCACATGACGGGGGAGGTGTGGCGACATACCCTGAGCGGTTGGGGGCGCGTGCGTGCCGTTGGGTGGCACTGACTGGCCACCAACAACGCCACCACCACCACCACTGCCAGGAGCAGCCTGCGGGGCGCCACTCTTGCGTCCGCTCTTGCCTGCAGCGCCAACGGGAGGCGGCTGCATGCCTGGCGGGCCGCCTGCTCGCTGCTGCTGTGGTGTGGTCGTCGTCGTGGTGGTGGTGGAGGTGGCGGCCGCCTTCTTGGCCTGCTGCACGTAGGAGGCCGCCGAGGGCTTCCCTGTCTGGTCCTTCTGCTGCGCGTTTCCAACGGGGCCTGGCTGCTGCTGTTGCTGCTGCTGCGCCTGCTGTTGGCTCTTTCGCTGCGCTTCCTGCTGTTGTTGAAGCTGATGCTGATGCTGCTGTTGCTTGGCCAACAGGGCCTGCTGCATCGCCAGTTGCTGTTGCTGCAGGAAGGGGTCAGGCTGCACGCCGGGCGGACCCCACATCCCACCGCCCTTGCCGTTGAGCGGGAAGCCGGCGGGAGGGGCCTTGGCCTGGGGCTGGGGCTGGGGCTGGGGCTGGAGCATGGTGGGCGGGCCCCACGGCGACGACGGGTTGAAAATGGGCGACATGGACTGCGGCTTGAGGTGCGGCGCGTACAGGGGCGCCGCGCCCCACATGGCCGCCGCTTGGTGATGCGGCTCGCGCCCGCCCCACGAGGAGGCTGCCGGCGGCGGCATGCCCGGCGGCGGCTGCGAAACAGCAGTCGCAGCAGGACCAGCGGGAGCTGCGGCAGAGGAGGAGGAGGAGGAAGTAGAAGAAGGGGAAGTGGTCGTCGACGCAAAGCTGATGTTGACACTCGACGGGAACAGCGCGCGGAAGGCCTCCCGGACCGAGTCAGGGGCAGGCTCGGCCTTGCTGCCGTTGCTGCGAGCCTGCTGCTGCGCCTGGCTGGCCTGCATGGCGGGAGGCACCACGGCCGCCGCGCCGGCTGGCTGCGGGGCGCCGTAGCCGAGAGGGAGGCCTCCGGGGCCAGCAGCAGCAGCAGCAGCAGCCGCTGCAAAGGGGGGCTGAAGGCCGGCACCGGGCGGGAGGGGCAGGCCCAGGGTGGCCATCTGCTGGCGTCGCATGTACTCCGCCATGGCAGTGTTGGTCAGCGGGGGCGTCGCCAAGAGGCCCCCGCTTCCGGGCGCTGGCTGCTGTGTCGGCCCGCCCAGGAGGCCCCCGCTCGCCATCCCCAGGCCGTGGCCGGCCTCGGCGGCATCGACATTGTTGGTCCCAACGGCCGGGTCGGCGATGACGCGCTGTGGGTGCGGGTGCTGCTGCTGGTGGTGAAGTTGGTGATGCTGGCGCTGCTGCAGCGGGTGCTGCTGTTGAAGGTGGCCGAGGTGATGCCGTCGGAGGAGCTCCGCCTCCTCGGCACTCTCCGGCCGCCGCGACGACTGGCTGTGTTGCTGGTGGTGCGACAGAGGCTCGAGGTGGGGGCCCTCGGCGTCGAGGCCCTCCTCGCTGTCCTCCATGGCAAACCCAAAACGCGAGCGCGAGCGCTCCGTCGGGGCCGGCGCCCGCGAGGGCTTGGCCAGGCCCGGCAGAGGCGCCCGTTCATCGGGCAGACCCCAGCCCGCCAGCCCACCGAGGCCCGGCGGCGAAGCCATACGCGGGGACGGCCTGGTTTCGGACGCATTGCCGCTGGCCAAGCCCCATCCCGATTGGCCGGTGGATCCGGCAGCGACTCCGTTGGCCTCGGGTCGTCGGTCTTTCTTTAAGGCGACGTCATCCTCGTCCTGCTCCTCGTCTTCCTGATCGTCTTCCTGATCGTCCTCCCTGGCCTGACCATCCTTTTCACCTTTGGTGTAGTGGCGGCGGCCCTCTTCGTCCTCGTCTTCCTGCTCCTCCTCTTCATCATCCTCGTCCTCGTCCTCATCGGCCTCGAACTCGATGTTGCTGTGGGTGATGAGCTCCTCCAGCCCGAGCTCGGCCCATGGGTCGAACGACGCATCGTCGACGTCATCCTGCTCGTGTAGGCCCGCTGGCGCCTTTTCACCGTTGTCCTTCTCCGCCACTTCCACTCGCGCGGACTCGCCACCGTTCCCATCGCCACCGCCACCACCGCTACTGCTGGTGGTGCTGGTGGTGGCACTGGCGGTGCTGGCGCCGCCGCTCGACCGCAGGCGATCGCTGCTGCCGGGCGGGGAGAGGGCGCTCTCCCAGTTGTCCGTCGAGCCGCGCGGGCTGATCCGGAGCAAGGGCGTCGGGTTGGCGGGTTCCTCGGCCGCGCTGGCCTTGGCAGCCGCCGCGGCTATCGCGGACTGGTGTGGCAACACCGCGCGCAGGAGCTCTGCGTCGTCATCCTCCACGAGCTCGTCCCAGACCGACGGCGGCGACGCAGGTCGGCCAAAGGCCGATGGCGACGTCGACGAGGAGGGTGACAGGGAGGCCGCGGCTCCGGCGGCGGCGAAGCTCGGAAGCGGCGCAAAGCCAGGCGGGAGGCGCGTGGCTGGGACGGCAGAGGTCGACATGGAGAGCGGGTGGAGCGTCGAGGCGGAGGCCGAGGGCTTGTATGTGGGTAGCACCGACGATGACGCCGAGAGGCCCGGCCCCGCGAGCCCCGGTGGGCCGCCCGCGGGCGTCGCCGTGGCAGCTTGCGATCCGCTGGCGGCAGCCGCGGCGTTGCGCTTGCCCTTCTTGTCGCCCTTCTTGGTGCTGCTGCCGCTGTTGCTCTTTTCCGCATCAGCGTCCTTGTCGGCGGTCGACGAGGCGCTGCTGGGCGTGACGTAGGAGGGCTCGATGATCACAAACTTGCTGTTGTCCTTTTTGTTGTTGCTCTTGCGTGGCGCGGCTGCTCGCGCCTTCTTGCTGCTCTGCGCTGCCGACGGTTCCTGATCAGCGTCACCCGCAGGGGCGTCGGCCTTGGCCTTGGCCTTGGTCTTCTTTCCGCTGCTGCTGCCGGCCCCGCTCTCGCCGACCTTGTCCTTTTCTCTCTGCTGTTCACGTTCGCGCTCGCGCTCGCGCTCCTTCTGCCGTTTGGAGACGACAGGAGGAGGCTGCTGTGGTTGTTGTGGTTGTTCCTGTTGCGGTTTTGGCGGCTCCGCCACGGGGCGGCCACCCTCCCTCGGGGGCAGAGGCTGCTCGGCATCGCCGCTGACCTCTGCCACCTGCTGCCGAAAACAGAAGATAACGGATAGAAAGCCGCGACACACACAACCGTTAATAATTGTTACTATCATTGACATGAATCGACCAAATGATCAGTCGCCCCCACTCTCTAGGCGGCAAGGGGGGGGAGGGTTTACCTTGGCGCCTGCCTTCTTCTTCTTGGCGCTAGGAGCGGCGGCGGCGGCGGCGACCTCTTTCGTGGTCTTGGCCGTCGTGGCGCCTGATGACACTTCCTTCTCCGGCTCGGCAGGTTCGGGCGCTGCTGGTTCGGCTCGAAGCTTGCTGGCGGCCTCCTTGGCCCTCTCCTTCTTTTTCTTCTTCTCCGCCGTCGAAGGAGGAGCCGAATCTGCTGCTGGTGTTGCGGGCGCCGCTTTGGTGGCCTCCTTCTCCTTGCTGGGCTGCTGTTTGGAACCGCCACCACCAGCGTCCGATGGCTCCCGCTTGTCCTCCTTGCCCAGCTTGGCGGCCTTCTTGGTGGTGTCCTCGTCCCGGTCCTTGCTCTTCTCCGCCCGGGTTGCCTCCTTCGTGTCCGCCGCCGCCGCCGATGGTGGCTCGGTTGAAGAGGGCTTGGAGGTCGCGCCATCGGCGGACTCCTTGTTGGCCCCTGGCGCTGTTGCTGCTCCACCACCACCACCGGCAGGGTCTCGAGTGGACAACGCCGGCGCCGACTGCTTGAGCTTGCCTGCTGTCGTGTTGGCCTTTGACGCCCTGAACACACACACACGCAGCGCATCCCCATCATAAAAGACCGCACGACACCGCCGCTGTGGTGCTTGGGGAACACAACGAGGGAAGGAGAAAGAGAGAGAATGAAGAAGAAGAAAAAAGGGGAAAGAGCGGAATACCAGGAGGCCGTCGGGGGCAGGACTGACTGGGAAACCACTACAGTGGCGGCCTTGTCCTCCGATCGTGATAGCGGATTGGCTGGCTTGGCCTTGACAGGGAGTGGTGGAGGCGGGGGCGTGGCATTGGGCGTTGGCCACTCGTTGCAATTGATCCGCACGGCGGGCGCCGCGGGCGCCGTCGGGACCTTGCTCCAGGCCGGTTTCACCTGTTGCTTGCTGCTGGCAGCGGCTGGCGCTGCTGCTGGATCTAAAGGTGGGGCGCGTAAGCAGGGGCTTGCCCCCCCCCCCTCAACGACCACCATGACGACAACGCGATGTGCACCTTTGGGCTGCGCGTCGTGACCGTTGTTTTCTTTGGGTGCCTCCCGGGAGGAGGGCTCAACCCCCTCGACAACACCGCCGTTGACCGAAGGCGGTGGAAGGCGGTTGCTGCCCTGTGACGGCGGAGGCGACGGCGGCGCCTCGCCGTCGTTCATGTCCAGGCCCGGCGGAGGCGGCAAACCCTTGATGCTGCAATTGCCCCCCAAAAAGCAAAATCACATGACAGGTGTGTGGTGAGGAGATGGGTCCACAAGCCAGCTTCGACGTCACTGGAGGAATAAAAGGCGGGAAAAAAGTAAGATATATCAGGAGGAGAACCTGTCGGGCGCCGCCTGGTTCGGGTGGATCTTGTTGTGAAAACTGCTCTTCCCGACGGCCATCTCCTCCTTGGTGAAGCTGACGGCCTCGTCGCCCAACTCGTGGAGGTACATGCAATCGGGATTGGTGCATGGCACATGCTTGAGGAAGTACGTGCAGTACTTGGTCGTGCCGAAGGAGGCCCTGTGTGCGCACGCGTCAGGTCCCTTCTAGTCCGAGCCGCCCTTCCCCAGAACCAAGAAGCAGCACGCCCGCCAGCTCGCTCGCTTTCCCACCCACCAAGCGCGCGAGCTTTGCTTTCGGGGGTGCGACGGGTCCGCAGCGGAGAAGCGGTCGTCACTTCCCCTCCTCCCACCGGGCGAACGAGAGATGCGCATGAATCAAGTTGACGGACATACCTGAGGGTGCGCCCGCCTAGCCACGCGCCGTCTACAGCTTTTATGGCTGTCATGGCATCTTGTGGACGGAAGTAGGTCACATAGGCGCTCACACTCGGTCCGCCTGGTGAGCTGATGTTGTAGAGATTATTCTTGTTCACAACCACCTTCTGAATCTTGCCGTACTGCCCAAAGTACTCGGGCTTGCGAAGGGTCTGCACATGCGCGGAGAGAAGAGTAAATCGGACTGGTTGTGGCCATCGGCCCACGAAATTGAACTCGAGAAAATTTGACAAGAAGAGAGGAGTTTAAAAACAACACACAACACAAGGGGCCAGCCTCGCACCTCTTCCTTAGCAACACTGAGGGCGAGATTCGTGATGTAAACAAGATTCTTCTGAATTACTCGCACGTTGGCAAGATTCTTCCTGCTAAGCTTGTCCTCCTTCTTCTTCCTCTTCTCCTTCCTCTTCCTCGCCACTTGCTGGGCGATTCTGCAAGCAATGCGCGTGAGCACGTAGAAAATTAGTGGAAAATGGTAAGCAATGCCACACACACGTGCACGACACTGGAAGGCGTACTCTTCGGCGTTGGGGGGAATAAAAGTGTAGTTCTCCTCCTCGTAGGTTTGACGGCAAGCGGGGCATTTGCCATTCAGATTTTCTTTAACCTCGTGCCAGCAAAAGCGACACATCTACCACCACCGCGAAACAGCAGCCCCAAGAGTGTGGGGTCACACCACAATGAATAAGCTTGGTGAATTAGAGCGAAAAATGAAGAGCAGCCGCTCGGCAGGGCTCACCTGATAGCCACAACGACAAGGCTTGAAGTTGCGATCTCCTACGTCCAACTCGTCCAGGCACAGAGGGCAGAGGAGTTCGTCCTCGCCATCAGAATTGTCAGAGTCGAATGACATTATGCAGTAGAAGATAAGTCCAATGCTGGTGGTGGCTTGTCTAAAAAAAGAAAGCAAAAATCTAGGGAAAATGCAGAATTGGGCGCCGAGGAGGGCTGTGAAGTGAAGTGTGATGGGGCGAAATGTGATGCGCAGGCAGGCTCACGAGTTCCGAAGGTAGACGTCTGTCGCGGAGAATGCAAACAAAAAAACTGGTTTGTGTCGACAGCTCACCTGAGAAAAATGTTTCTCTCCTTTTCTCGTTGGATGGGCCCAACTGTTGCTGTACCGAAGAAAGAAATTCATTCCTGCCAGAGGAGAAATCTTGCATTTGTTGCCGTGCCGCAGCTGGCATGCAATCAGCTGAGAATGGTCTGTGGGCCCACACAGATCCCACCGAGGGCAACCACGCTTACCAGCAACACCAAGACTATGAGCCAGGCGATGAACCTCCACTGGAATTTGGCGTTTTTGTGTCCGACATAGCGCGAGGGGTGAAGGATCAAGAGCTGAAAGACGCTTTCTCGCCAGCGGGCCACGTCCTTGACGCATTGGTGGTCAAGAACAAGTTCACGGGCGAAACCAAAGGTTGCTTTTCGGTTCCTCTTTCCATTTTTATTTTTATTTTTATTATTTGTTTTACTCATCGGCGCTTCATCAACTAGGATTTGGATTTGTAAAGTTTGCCACGCTGGATGCCGTCAATGCGGCCCTTAACATGCCTGAACTGCCCACGTTTCGTGACGCCGTATCGGGGAGGCTGTATGCAACTTCTCTCCCCCGCTTTCCCTGAGGAACAGGCCCGTTCGCAAGTACTTACCCCATCGGTTTATGGTTGATAGTCAAACAGTGAAGGTGGTGCGGGCGGATCCCAAGAACGTACTCTACGTGGGCAACCTTCCTCGTGGCTTGTCCGAGGAGGACATTCGAGCGGCGCTCCAGGAGGTCACCGCGGTACGGGCAAGCGCAAAAGAGGCCTCCCAGACTCCAAGCTTACCGCCAGGTGGGGGCGGGGCTTTAAATGTTTTCACGTCTACAGGCCTACGAGGTGACCAAGTTCAAGCTCTGCAGGACGGCCGAGGGGGAGTCCAAGGGGTACGGGTGGGCCACCTTCAAGGACCACAAGTGCGCGGTGCAGGGCATGCGGCTGCTCCAGACGACGCCCGTCTTTGGGCTCTACCTGGCCGTGCACATGGCCGAGCCGCAAACCCAAGAAGACGATCTCCTCTCGCGCGTCAAGTCGCTCTTCGTGCGTGGCGTGTCGCCGACCACGAGCGCCGAGACCCTCAAGGCCCTCTTCGGCGAGGGTTGCGAGAAGGTCGTCATTCCCGTCGACACCACAACCAAGGCCGTGCTTGGTCACGCCTTCATCCACTTTAGCACACGACAGCAAGCCGAGGCCTCCATGCAGCGATGCCAGGGCACCGTCCTCGAGGGCCAACGTAAGCCCCCCCTCCCCTCTTTCCCTTCTTCAGCCAAACCTCAAGTGTGATTATCATCGTCGTCATCTCACCTCGTAGTGTCTACTCAAACAGCCCAGGCGCTATCGATCGAGTGGTGTCTGCCGAAGGAGGTCATCCGCAAGGGGCGAAGCCAGCACCAGCGAGGCGGCCCCGAAGGTGACCCGAACGCCTGGGGCATGCCACCCGTCCCCTTTGGTGGGTCTCCGCAGCTCCCGCCGGGACCGGGAGGCCCCTACGGCTGGGAGGACCCCTACTACGACGACGGCACTGGCCGCTGGGGCGCGCATCGAGGAGCTGCTGGCGGCTATCGAGGGCGCGGGGGCATGCCCCGCGGTGCGCCCAACCGGGGCCGCGGGGGCTATGCTCGAGGAGGCACCTACCCGGCGCCCCGCGGAGGCTACGGTGGCGCCCCACCGCTCCCCTATTACGGTGGCGGTCATGCGGTTGCGCCCTATGGCGCGCCAGCGTCCGCATACCCGCCAGCAGCGGCTGCATCGACCCCCACTCCGCATTATCCTGCCCCTGCTGCTGCTGCTGCTCCCGCCGCGTATGCTCAGCCACCAGCGCCCATATATGCTGCGCCTTCGGGCTATGCGGGCTACGCGGGGTATGCCGGCTATCCGGCCTACACGGCCTATACGGCTTATGCGGACCCTGCCATGGGGAGCGCTGGCGTGGCTGCTGGTGGGAGTTACGCGTACCCGCTGGCGGCGTCACCCGCCCATGCAGCAGCACCGACTGCCCAGAGGTACCGGCATCCCGCGCCACAGACCCCCCCCTCCCCCCCCATCCCAAATTATCGTTTAGTACTTATTTGCGCATTTCTTTTCTTTCTTTTTCGTTGTCTTGGTGGGAACGCCCGTCTACACGCGGGCTTTGTACCGTCTGCCCTATTACTATTACTATTGCTATGCCATCATCAATCCTCCTGGCCCGTGTGGATGTTCCTGTATTTTGTTCGTGAATGACCATCTGTTAGTGGATCATCGTCGTCTACATCCCACAACTCTATCTCACATGCTGGTGATGCCAATGATGTTGATAACGGCGCTGACGCCGCTTTTACTTTGACTTCTTCTTCTTCTTCTTCCTCCTCCTCCGATTTGGCTGCGGCTTCGGGTTTGGCTTCGACGGGGACGACGACTGGGACTTATGCTCCTGCTGCGACTGGGGCGGATGACGATACAACCAACCTATCGGCCTACTACCAATACTACTATCAACATATGGCCAGTGCCGAGGCCTACGGCGCGTACGACCCATCGCGAGCAGCGGGAGCCGCCTACGGATATGCTGCTGCTGCTGCTGCTGCTCCTGCTGCTCCTGCTGCTGCTGCGCCTCCGGACTACAGCACCCAGCAACAAGGTACGAATACAGGCAGCAGCATCCTCCTCTTGTCAGTCTCTCTTTCTCTCTCCCTACGCCTCTTCTTCTCTCCGGTGTGTGTGTGTGTGGGG
>NAVB01000121.1:0-51704 GCA_002179805.1 Acanthamoeba lenticulata | reverse complement strand
AAAAAAAAAAAAAAGGGGGGTGAGATGGACTGCGAGAGCACAACACACGCTTTCAGTTACAGCCCAAGCCACTTTTGTCCTGATGTCGAAGGCTACCGCGGGGAAGAAGAAAAAGAAGTAAATGCGGAAGATCTCATGGTGGAGCTGGTGAGCTTCATCTTTCAGTTTGTACAGCCCGAAAGCCTGCCAGCCTGCCGTGCTGTGTGCTTCTCGTGGAGTCAAGCACTTCAATATCGCCCCCTTGTCATGGCCTCCACCACCAACAAGAATATCAACAAACCCTACAAGCGCTCTTCCACAGCCTTTTTTGCCGCTCAAGTAGCGGGCAAGGGCTGGCTGTCCTTGCTTCAGTGGGCGCGCGCCAACGGCTGCCCGTGGGACGAGCAGATCTGCAGCAGTGCGGCCGAAGGAGGCCACTTGGCCGTGCTCCAGTGGGCGCGCGCCAACGGCTGCCCGTGGGACGAGCAGACCTGCGGCAACGCTGCCAAAGGAGGCCACTTGGCCGTGCTCCAGTGGGCTCGCCGCAACGGCTGCCCGTGGGATGAGATCACGTGCGCCAAGGCGGCCTGGGCAGGCCGTCTGGACGTGCTCCAGTGGGCGCGCACCAACGGCTGCCCTTGGGACAAGGATACCTGCCACAAGGCTGCGCTCAAAGGCCACTTGCACGTGCTCCAGTGGGCGAGGGCCAAACGCTGCCAGTGGGATGTAAGGACCTGTGCCGGCGCCGCTTTTGGAGGTCATCTGGCCGTGCTTCAATGGGCGCGTGCCAACGGCTGCCCGTGGGACGTGTTGACCTGCCGTATGGCGGCCTTGGGAGGCCACTTGGCCGTGCTACAGTGGGCGCGCGCCAACGGCTGCCCGTGGAGCCAGAGTACCTGCAGCAGTGCGGCCTTGGGAGGCCACTTGGCCGTGCTCCAGTGGGCGCGCGCCAACGGCTGCCCGTGGGACAGGTTCACCTGCAAAAATGCGGCCCGGGGCGGCCACCTGGCCGTGCTTCAATGGGCACGTGCCAAGGGCTGTCCGTGGGACGTGAGCACCTGCCACGCAGCGGCCAGGGCAGGTCATCTAGAGGTGCTCCAGTGGGCGCGCGCCAACGGCTGCCCGCAGGCCATGTACAGGTCTATGACCAACGGAAGCCTCGTGAATCTGCTCCAGTGGGATGGAAACACCTGCGCCAGTGCCGCCTTTCGCGCCCGCCTGGCCCTGCTCCAGTGGACTGGCGCCAACAGCTGTCCGTGGGACGTGCCAAAGTGCGTCCGAGGGATGTGGAAAGATGCTACTGAGGACACAGAGCTCCGGTTGGCTTTTGCCATGCACCTGACCGAAGCTTCGTGGTCCCTTCAAAAAAAGAGGAGCCTTGGCCTTGTGCGTGTCTGCCCGCGCATCTGGCCGAAACAATAAACAAGTGTGAGTGACAACAGCCAGCAGCAAACAAGTACGCAAATGGGGGTAGCCCAGGGCTCACTCCCACAGGTCAGTCGCTGATCCACATGAAGCGATCAGCGACTGGTCCAGCCAAGCGAGGTCATTCACGCCACCGTGGTGCGCTTGTTGTCGCGCCAATTCGTAGTTCTGCTCCACGTCATAGGCGCCTTGGAGATACTACGCACCTCGAGGTTCCAAATGAGGATATTGTTCCAAACCTTTTGTGGTCAAACAGTGTACAAAAACCCATTTATTTTTTTTTTTTTCTTATTGCAAGATAAATAACGGTTCATCCCCACAAGGTCGACAGCCAGAAAGGCACCGAGAGGGTGGACGCCGCGCTAGTTTCGTCGCCCTTTGGTTGCAGGTTCCTAACAGAGACCGCCTCGCCACCGGCGAAGTCGGCCACGGCGAAAAAGTAGTTGACCTCACCTCCCTTGAGCCTCGTGTTGCCGATCTGGAGCACGACCTGCGAAGTGTCCGACGAAAGCCTGAGACTCAGGTTGTAGGTGGCGGCATCAACTTCCGACAGCTGTTGCAAGAGCGAGAGTACAGTTGTGAGATGATCATCTAATCATATAACAACTCGACAAGAGAGCGGACGAACCACGACGCCAGAGGGATAGGTGAGGTTGGACGCCAGCGCCGAATTACCAGCGAAGAGATCGACGGTGGGCGCTCCGGCGGCAGCGTGGAAGACGGCTACCTTGGCCTTGCGGTCTGAGGAGACCTCCGTGTCCACCTGGACGACGAGCAGCCGGAAGGGGTAGCTGGTGGAGTCGTTGAGCGAGCCGACAGCCACGACGGTGTAGTAGGTGTTGTCGACGAGGGTGGGGGTCTCGGTGATGAGGGCGGCGCCACTGCTCACGAGAGTAACTTCGACGGTGGCGGGACCGGGGGGCACGGAGAGGTAGCCAGCGGTCGTTCGGTAGGCAAAGTTGGAGATGGCGCGCGACCCGTTGATGTTGATGTTGACGTTGGTGTTGCCCTGGAAGTTGGAGACGCCGTGCACAACGAACAGGTAGGCCGACGCGTTAATCTGGCTGACGAACAGGGCCAGCACAACAAGCGAGGTGAAGTTGACGAAGCTGCTGGTATGCATCGTGTGTTATGTGGTGGGCTTGGTCGAAGAGGAAGTGGTACGGTGTGAACTAACCACAAACTAAGTGCATTTGTACTGCGCGGCAGCACGTGCCGGGGGCAGTGATCGTCTGCTGTCAGTGATTGTCTGCTTTTATCCATGTGTGCGTACCTCGAAAGCTTCACCATGCCATTGGCGATAAAGTGATCACGTTTAGGGTGATTGGCTATATCATCGGATCAGGGAACTCTACAGATCTCCGAATTTACTTAAAATAACACTGACCATTTTTTATACTGTGGGACACCTTTTCGCTTATGAAGGACCTTACCATGTTGACTCTTGACCTGCTAGGCGTGGCATTTTCTGGTGGCCCTGAGGCATCTGCTGGCCTTGGGGGAGGAAGGGGTGGACGGCTGTAGAGCAGCGGTTTTGGGCTTGCTGCCACAGACCGGTGGAGCCACACCTTACCGGCCGCATACTTGGAGATGGGCAACAGTTGCGTGTCAGAAGATTGTTGCTTGAAAACGATCCAAGCACATTATGCGCGCCCAGTGAAGCACCTGCCGGAGCCGCGAAGGCGCAGGCCCACTGCCCGATGAAGATCTCCCTGTTATGGTGACGGAGCCGACGAGCGCTCTGGCCTTCTTCGGCGCTGCTATCCTTTTCTTCACCGACTGCAAGGGGAAGATGTAGGGTCTTAGGTACATCGGTTAAAAAATAGATTTATTAAACACTGAGTGGCCACTCAGACGCAGTCATCAGCCTGCATGGTATCGAGGTCGTGCTTGAACTGCAGAGACACGCCCACGGTGCGCTCTACGTGCTCATCAGCGAAGGGGACACCCTCGGCTTGAGCCAAGGAGAGAGCAAGGCGGATGACCGTTCGGATCTGCCGTCCGTTGAGCTCATAGGCAGCCACCTTGTCGATGTTGATCGGCGTCGATGACGAGGAGGATGACGACGACGACGCGCTCACGCCAGAAGCATCAAGTAGATTGGCCCAGATCTTGCGTCGTGCCGGAACGTCGAGCTCAGAGTACTTGAGGGCGACACTGATGCGGCTGTGGAACGCGCTGTCGAACGATTTGACACGGTTCGAGGTCAAGAAGAGCACGCCTTGGTGGTACTCGAGCAGGCGCAGGAAGATGCCCACCATGGCATTGCGCTTGATGTCGTTCTCATTGCGCTTCTCCAGGAAGATGTCGGCCTCGTCGATGAGGATAACCGCGTCCCACGCGGCCGCCACCTCGAGAATCTCACGCAGCCGCTGCTCGAGCTGCTTGGTCTGCGTGCCCAGCTCGCCCACGCTCACCGAATAGAGCGGGCGGTGGAGCAGCTCGGCGATGGCCTCGGCCGTGAGGGTCTTGCCCACACCGGGCTTGCCGTGGAGCAGGAAGATGCAGCCGCCGCCCTTGCCGGCGATGACGTCAGCAAAGGCCGCGCGGTGGTTGTTCTCCACGAGCGCGCGGATGAGGCTCTTCTTCTCGCGCGCCAGCACCAGCCGGTCGAACGCGCGGTCGTCAAAGACCACCTCGCTCAGGCCGTCGATCAGGATCTCGCCCCACTGCTTGGTCGAGAAGGAGAAGCCCCCGACGGTGGGCCACGCCATGTAGAGCTGGTCCTCGGCGAGCTTGGTCGTGCTGGAGCCGCCATCGCCTTGTTGGCCAATGGCCAAGCCGGGGTGCTTGTCGCGGAACTCGCGGTAGTTGGGGTTCATGCGGTTGAAGGACTGGCCATCGACCATGACCCGCCCGTCGGCCTTGAACTTATTGACAAACCACGGGCTGCGGTAGAGCATGTGGCCGCGGTAGGACTGGAAGTGGGTGCCCAAGGCCAGCTCGGCAAAACGGCGGCCCCTTGCGACCAGCTGGGCCTCGACCTCTGGCGACAGCCGTTGAACAGGCAGTTCACTGAGCTTCCGCGTGCCGGCGAACTTGGGCACGAAGAAGGAGTGATCGCGCCTGGCCAGGGCGCTGCCGGTGGACTTGACGACGAGCACCGTGATGAGCAAGCCCGGGAAGAAGCCGCCCAGGTACTTGGTCGTCTTGACCTCGCCGCCCACGACCAGGTCGTCGTGGTGGCCCCAGACCTTCTCGCCTGTGTGGAACAGGTACCACAGCGTGGCGAAGGAGATACGGTCCTCGGCGAGCATGCGCTCGATCTTCTTGTTGGTCTCCTCGAACTCTGTGTCGAGCCACTCGACGAGCGGCTGCAGCAGCATGCGGTAGTGCGCGTTGGTCGTTGCCTTGAACTGCTTCAGTTGACAGAACAAAGAGGACGCCTCCACCTGCGGCCGCTCTTCGTAGAAGACTTCGTCGTTGATGAACGAGTTGATGACGTTGCGCAGGGTCTGGTCCTCGATGGTCACCATCACGTGCGTCTCTGGTTCGCCGTCCTCGTTGGGAATCTGCTTGGTCTCCACGCTGAACGTCTTGGGCTGGCTCTCTGAGTTGGATGCGGCACTCGGGTCCTTCAGCAAGGAGACTGGCGATGATGGTGCGGTCTCCTCTTTCTCTTTGCCTGCCTTCTTCGGGGAGGAGAGTGCCACCAGCTTCTCGTCGTGCACCAGCACGTCGCGGACAAGGTCGGCCAGCAAGAGAACGCTCCCATGCGTGGCGAGAGTCAACCCGGTCAGTTGCACCTCCTCTGGTGTCTGTTTCGTGACCTCGGCCAAGCGGCGAGCAGAGTCGTGAAGCAGGTCGCTCACGGTAAAGCTGTCCAGCTGGGCGGAGGGAATGGGCACGACGACGGTGTGATCCTCAAAGTTCACGTGGACTCTCATGTTTATCTTATGTGCTCTCTGTCTCGCTGCCTTTTTGTGCCCGCACCCCTTCAGCTAATGATGGGCTTCACCCAAGCCCGAACTTTTTGTTGGAATTTTTCGCGGTCGGGCTGATTGGGTCATAATGTATTTCAAAAGTATTCATCAAACATTACGAAAATAACAACAATTAAAAATTCGACAGTGTCACGAGAGACTCGATTTGCTCTTGCATACCCAGTGCACCGTTGAGTAAAAAGATGGAAGCTACCGGCCGCCCGCTGCTCATGATTCCTGGCCCGATCGAGTTCTCTCCAGCTGTGCTTCAGGCCTCTGCTGAGCCCTCGCTCTCGCACGTCTCTCCTGAGTTTGTTAACATCTTCAGCGAGACCCTTGTGCTTCTGCGTCAGGCACGTGCGGTGACTTGAACTCGCGAGCACAGATTTCCTACTGCACGCACTTACTGACTTCCGGCCCTCGGTGCTTCTTCTTCCTGCAGGTGTTCCTGACGACCAAGGCCCAGCCCTTTGTCATTGCCGGTTCTGGCACCATCGGTTGGGACATGGTTGCGCCCTCGTCTCTTTTCTTTTCTTGTGTCTCTTCATCTCTAGAGATTCTTAGCTCACGCATTTGCATGCTCTCCACGACGCAGGTGGGCGCAAACCTGCTGGAGCGGGACGAAAAGGCGCTCGTTGTGTCCACGGGCTACTTCGGTGATCGCTTTGCGGACTGGCACGTTTCCCCGCTTGAAGAGCTGGAGCACCAGTGCGCTCAAGCAGCCCCCCCCCTCCCGTGGTGTGCGGCTCGATCGAGCGCAGCCTGCAGGCCTTTGGTGCGCAGGTTACCACTCTTAAGGCGACCACGCTCGGTGACTGCCCCACCGTAGACGAGCTCAAGCAGGCCCTCGCCAAGGACTCCTACAAGCTCGTCACCCTCACCCACGTGCGTACTCTATTCGTTTTTTGATTTTTATTTTCAAAAAATTCAAATTAATTTGCATTTTCTCAGGTTGAAACGTCAACTGGCGTGCTGACCGACATCAAGAGCTTCGCGAAGGCCATCCGCGAGGTGTCCCCGCAAACGCTCGTCGTCGTCGACGGAATCTGCGCCACTGGTCAGCCCCCTTTTTTGCACAACGTTCTCGCTTCTGGCTGTGTGAATGGCAGGCGGCTCATCAAAAGCTTGCGCAGGTGCGGAGGAGTTCCGGATGGACGAGTGGGACGTCGACGTCTGCCTCACCGCCTCGCAGAAGGCCCTCGGTGTCCCGCCCGGCCTCGCCGTCCTCCTCGCCAGCCCCCGCGCGATGGTGAACTCCCCCTCTCCTCTTCATGAAGGAACGGACCTATTTGATGCTGATGAAGGCGTCGCGGTACGGTGGGCACACCACAGGAGGCGTTCGCCAACCGGAAGACCAAGCCCGCGGCCTACTACATCGACTGGAACCGCTGGCTGCCCATCATGCAGAACTACGAGGCCAAGAAGGGCAGCTACTTTGCCACGCCCGCCGTCAACCTCATCAAGGCCCTCTTCGTCAGGTCCGTCCCCCCCCCCCTCTCGCCCTGGACCGCCGGACAAGCCAACCTCAACCACCTTCACCACCACGACAACAACGACAACAGCGTGAAGGAGATCCTGGCCGACGGGATGGAGAAGCGGTTCCAGGTGCACGTGGAGACGTCGCGCAAGGTGCGCGAGGTCCTGAGGTCGTGGGGTCTCGAGTTCATCCCCGTGCGCGAGGAGCTCAACGCGCACACGCTGACGGTGGTGCGCCTGCCCGTGGCGTCGATCACCGACGGCGTCAAGTTCCTCGGGTCGGTCAAGCAGCACGGCGCCGTGCTGGCCGGCGGCCTCTTCCCCGAGATCAAGTACTTCCGCGTCGGCCACATGGCCTACTCGGTCATGACCGAGGCTGAGAACGGACACGTCCTCCGCACACTCCGGGCCATCGAGGCCGCCCTTCGCGAGAACGGCCACGCCATTCCCGAGGCGCTTCCGGGCCGCCTCTGAGGGCCGCTCCGGCCTTGTGTCTGCCGCGCGCTGCAATTGGTGAAGAAGATCGTTTCAAGGACGTAGCACACGGGGCGCACGCGCGAGCGCTTTATTACTGGGGCGCCTTGTCGACGTCCATGGTGGCCACGTCGGTGCTGATGTACTCGTGCGACGACGAGGCGGCCAGGTACTCGCGGGACCGGTCCACGTCGACAAACAGCTCGTACACGCGCTCGATGTCCTGCGTGTCCACCTTGGTCGCCTGTTTTTATTTTTTGTTTTAGTTGTGAAGTTGATTCCAAAAGCCATGAGCGGGCGGTGAGTGGCGGGGCGGACGTACGCCGCGCTTGGAGGCCACGAGGGACGATGCGGTGATCATGTGGATGGCGTAACGCAGCGATGTGTCGACGCCGATGTTGGTCAGCAGGAGGACGGCCTCCTCCGTCATCTCCACGTCCTCCTCCGCGAGCCTGTCCCCCAACCACAACCGGACAGGTCAGTCTTGGGGGGGGGGGGAGATGCAGGAGACGACAACAACAGAGGTTAAACGCCAGAGATGTTGATACCGGATGCGGATGATCTTCTGGATCTCCTCCGACGTGTAGGGCGTCGTCGAGATGATGAGCGTTCGGTCCAGCAGGTCCGGCGGCATGCCATGCGGGCCCTGTCAAGTACAGGGAACATCGGCGCTTAGCTTTCTTTCTGCGCAGAACGCGCAGCTCCAAAACAAGTCGGGCATGGGGCAGGAGGGGAGGCGGAGGATGATGCACCAACCTTGTAGCTGGTACCGCGGATGGTAGTGATGCCCCGGTTGGAGGCCATCACGAGAATGGGCGACATATCGCCCTCCAGCGCTCTGTTGATGTAGGAGAAGCACTCGATGTCCAGCATGTGCACCTCGTCGATGAAGAGCACCTGCAATAAAGAGGAGATTAAGGAAGAGGATGAGTGCGGGCCCGCGGCAGACACAGGCGCTTAGGGGGGAAGCTAAAAAAAAGACGCCAACGTACGCCGGGCACGATCTCCGCCTTGCCCTCCTCCTTCCACTCGGCCACCTTGGCGTCGATCTGCTCGCGCACCTCCGACTTGATTTCGCCCGTGTCGCCTGAATGGCATTGGAAAAGAAAGAAGAAGAAAGAAAAAAAAAGACGTTTAGTGCGCGGCTGGGAAGGGAAGGGGGGGGGGGGAAGGGAAGGCGAAACCAGCAAAGAGGGCGAGGAAGCCCTGCGTGCGCGAGTTGATGACATCAATTTCGTGGAGGCTGACGGTGTGGACGATCTCCTTCCTCTTTTGCAGCTCGCCCTCGGGCGTGTTGACCAGCTTGACCTGCATTAGCCCCATCACCATATCGTCGCCAACAAGACGAGTCAGTTCGACGGCCATCTCAGATGGAACTGGGCTGAGGCAGCCGGGGGAGGAGGTCATACGCTGGGTCCCCGCACAGAGTAGTCGGCAGCGCGGCTGAAGGACCGGCCAAGCTTGGTGATGCGGCCCGACGCCTTGTCGATGGAGATCACGTCTCTGGTGGTTGCCGTGCGTCCGCGACGGAAGAAGAGTCAGCCATCAGCTCCCTCTCCAAGCGCGCACGATCATAATCGTAATGCTGATGCTTCGTGAGTGGACCAAGGGAGATGCTCGCTTCATACCCGGCGGTGACCTTCTCCTTAGCGAGGGCATCGATCATCTTCTGCCCCAGCTCGTAAATGGTCTCCAAGTCGGTGGTCTTCATCGTGATCTTGCCCACTTTGAGGCCCTGCATGTGCCCCCAAGGTGGTGAGGTTCATGAGGCATAAAAAAAAACCACAACAGGAAAGAGGGCTGCAAGGTGGTCATCATCAGCATCATTGTCATCCACACGTACCGAGCCGCCGGCCGGCCGGTCGATCTGGATCTCCACGACCTCACCCTCAATGATCTCCGTCTCCTCCTTGATGCGGATGCCGATCGACCTGAGATAACATTCAAGCGCCAACCAACGGTGTAAACGGCGGGAAGACCAGCTGGGAGACAGGGAGACAGGGAGGGAGGAGCGGGGCACCGTCGGAAGGCCTGCGTGATAGCTTCCGTCTTGGACATCTCGAGCGAGTAAATTTCCGAACCGGCAATCATGGTGAAGGGCGTCTCGGGGCCGAGCGTCTGCGCCATAGCCATGGCGAGCGCAGTTTTGCCCGTGCCTGGTGGTGGCCACACCGCAGTCAGTCGTGAGCAGGTGGACGAGACGGGCAAGCCACTGCTGGAACCCGACGCAGAGAAGGGAATGCACACCAGGTTGGCCAGCGATGAGAACAGCACGACCGGCAATCTTGCCCTCTTTGATCATGCGTGTGATGATGCCGGCGGCGCGGCGGGCCTTAAGCTGCCCCACCAAACCGTCGCTCTCGGGGCGTGGCGTGAACTTTTCATCGAGGCCCAAACCATGGATGTGCGAATGCGCCCCTGAATTGTGCAAGCTGATTAATTGGGGGTGCAACAAAACAAGAACAACTGGAAGGATAAATTACGGACCAATACGCTCAATGCGCGTGATGTCCTTCTCTACTGCGGTGTTAATCCCTGCCATCTGCGGAGCTCGATCAATCACAAGGAAGAAACGGAAAAGAATATGAGAAACAATTTCTTTTTTTGAGCCAACTTGGCACTAAAGGAGATCGACAAGATCTCGTCGCTGCACCCTTTCGTCGGTTACATCCGTCCTTCACAGTCCCACAGGTTTATGATACTGGCCTAGCCCTTCCTCACCAAGGTGTGTTCCTCCTCCGTACCAATCCTCAGCACTACACAAGTCAAAGATAATCCAACTCTCTGCAAATTTGAATCGGCGCAGTATCGACAAAGTTGATACAATTATGTCTGCTAGGCGCATCAGCCTTTTATATAGAGTCTGTGTCATTCCTTTCATGTTTAGCGGCGCTCACTCACTAGGCCAAGCCTTCAACACAGGAAACAAACAACAAACCACTGGCCACTCCTGCTTCTGCCCCACAAACCGACATGGAGTCATACACGAACCGCGCAACCAAAATTGGTCTGGTCATCGCGCTCTACTGGGTGGTGTCGATCTCTATGGTCTTCCTCAACAAGTATCTGCTCTCCTCACCCGACCTGAGGCTCGATGCGCCCCTCTTCATCACGTGGTTCCAGTGCCTCGTCGCCATCGTGGCGTGCTGGGTGTTGCCGCTCCTCCGCCCCATCCACCCTTTCTTCGAGATGTTCCCCCGCTTCGAGGTCAAGTTGGACGTCGCCCTCAAGACTCTCCCGCTCTCGGCTGTCTTTGTTGGCATGATCGCCTTCAACAACCTTTGCCTCAAGGAGATCGGCGTCTCCTTCTACAATGTCGGCCGGTACTTGAATGTCTCACAAACCTTCCATTTAGACGTTTTGCATGTTGTTCACATCCTGTTGCAGGTCATTGACCACAATCTGGAACGTTCTGTTGACCTACCTCATGCTGGGTCAGAAGACCAGCCCTCGCGTGCGTCTCCCTCGCCAAACTTGTATCAATTGTCTTCATGCAATGTGGCTGCTGGACCTGACGGTGGTGCCACCGAACCGCTGCAGGCGCTGTTGTGCTGCTTCTTCCTTGTGCTCGGGTTCATCCTGGGTGTAGACCAGGAAGGCGAGATCGGCGACCTGTCCGTTCGCGGTGCGCACGTTCCTCCTCAAGTGACTCATCCACCGAATCATCGGCTTAAAGGGTAAAGATGTATTATCGCAGGCGTGGTGTATGGTGTGCTGGCGTCCCTCTTCGTGGCCCTTAACGCCATCTACGTCAAGAAGGTTCTTCCTATTGTGGATAGCGACTCCTGGAAGTACGCTACGCTCCCCCGCCTCCGCAAGTGTTATGGGTCGCGCTGACGAATTCGCACACGCAAGGTTGACTCTGTACAACAACTTGAACGCGTTCTTCCTCTTTGTGCCGCTCATGATCATGGCCGGCGAGCACGAGATGGTACGTAACGCGCCCGCTCTTGGGCTCCTTGCCCTTGGGCAGCTTTGGCTTTGTCCCAATTCCAATCTGACCCACCACACGCCTCAAATCGTTTCCGTTTCGTTTGGCTTGGCAGTTGGCCGAGTTCGACAAGCTCAACTCGATGTACTTCTGGGCCATGATGACCCTCGGCGGCATCTTTGGAGGTACTACTTATTGCACTGACTTTTGAGTCCCCTTTCGAGTACTTGGCTTGTTTGTTAAACGCTTCCTTATGCCACAGTGGCGATCGGCTTGGTGACTATGCTCCAGATCAAGTTCACTTCGCCGCTCACACATAACATCAGCGGTAGGGCTTCTCTCTCCTTCCCCTCCACCTGCACCTGGGCTATGAACCCAAGTCGTTTGCGTCCCGCCTCGTCCTGATGATAAACTGAACACACTCCCTGCGCGTTATCAGGCACGGCCAAGGCGTGCGCGCAGACCGTCATCGCCGTGTGGGCCAACTCGGAAGTGAAGAGCGGTACAGCACTCTCTCATGATACCACGCGGTAGCACCACTCAATAACACAACCACACCAACAACAACAACAACGAAACGCAAACACGCGACACTAGGCCTCTGGTGGCTTTCCAACATGCTGGTCTTGTTCGCCTCGGCTGCTTACACCCACGTGCGGTATGAGTGCCATGCATGCTGCTTGGATGGCGTTGCTGCTCGTCACATGGCCGCTCGAGATTTGGTCGGATTAAACCCACCGACCAACTCCGAGCGCGTCATCACTACACGACAACTCGTGATAAGGAGACAAGGCGGGGGCTTATGCTCAGAAGAAATGTTTTTTCTTCTTTTCTGACCCTACCGCCTGTGCGCAGATCGCAAGAAATGCAAGCGGCCCCACCGCCCGTCGTTCCTGTGTCCACTCGTCCGCGCTATGACGAGGAGGATGAGGGCAGCGACGTGGAGGAGCGTAACCAGCAGGACCATGTCGACGACTATACGGTGCCCTTTCCCCCACCATCAACCAATCATCCAGGTTTTTTGCTGCTGTTAACTCGGGCCCGTCACCGTGACCCCCTCACTCCTACCCGCGCAGGTTGAAGTGCTGGACGACAGCGCCGATGAACGCGAGCAGACAAGCAACAAACTCCGCATCAACTAGTTGGGTTGTTGTGTAGTTAATATCTTCCATTTCGGAGATTTTTTCTGAAATTCTTACTATTTTTTCTCCTTCTGGCCTTGTTGGCGCCACAGTTCACATGCAACGCAGATCTGCTCGTACAAGGGGGACTGACGCAGTCGAGATAAAGACAAATCAATCCGGCGTCATCAATTGATATCACATGACCGGCGCTTCTAAGCAACATATACATCAGATTCGGCGATAAACTCAAGACGACCGTCGCACTTTGTCTTTATCTCTACTGCGCACGTGGTAAATGCAGCCCAGAAGTGGTGCATTTACCACAGGGTGGTGTCTGTCTTCTTGCTTCAACACCCCACAAGAAGCCCCACGTGGGCTTCAGGTTGAGGGAAGGAGAAACGAGACCACATCGGCACCCTGCACGGGGGGGATCATCAGAGGAAAAGAGACACACGAGAGAGCATCCCAACACGTCCGGTGTCGGGATCCCAACGCGGAGTTGGACACAAAAAGGGCTGCATCGCTTCTCCCACGAAACCAAATCGCGGTAAAAAGGGGCGGCCAATGGTGCCCTGTAGCTAAATTGACTGCTTCCGACATCCCAGTCACGTGCGCCTACGGACAAAAAGGCAGTGCCCGTCCCAAGGGCAGACACACCGCGACGACTCTTCTTCCTGTTAGCGCGCCGCTGGGTGCCGGTGACTTGCACCCAAACTGCAACACTCCACACACCTTGCATGCAGCACCACGACCCCCAACACAACAACCCACAAGCCTCGCCGCCACCACCCTCACCACAAGCCAACCGCACTGGTGAGGACCGCCCTCGCATGGCGCAAGCTGCGCGGCCCTCCCTCACCGTGGCTCAGGTTCGCCCTCGTCCATCTAATCCTCTCGCTTTCTGTCCATCTATTTTCTTGGTCTTTGGCGGCGCGCATCAACGACAACCATGGACGCGAGACACGTGCTGACGCTTATCCTTAACAACTTATGTCGAACACAGCTGCACACGCCACTGACCCTCGTCCCGACCCTGGCGCACGCCCTCACCCAAGGCAACCAGGTACACGACCACCCAGGGTGCCCCCCCTTTGCTCGCTCCGGCCCCCACCCTCGAGTCGCGTCGAGGACTCCTCGTTCTCTTCTCTTTCTCTCTTTCTTTTCTTGGGTTCCCCAGCCCCCCCCCGTTTCTAGGGGTTGTTGGGCCTCCCCCTTTTATTGCGTCTGTGTTGGTTCCAAAAGTGTGCCGTTTTTAGTGGTCGAAAGCGAATTGGTTGGCGTGGAGTACCGCAGTTGACCGCTCCCTCCCCGCCAATGGCGCACCAAAAAAAAACAACAGGAGGGCGTCCACCAGCTTCTGGCGGGATTCGCCGAGCGAGCGGACGGCAACACCTGGGACTTCACTGTGAGCCGCAAGCGCTCCGTTCGGAGTAGGAACAGAGGCTCGAGGCCCAACGACAATAACAACAGCAGCGATATTCACAACAGCCCCAGCAGCAATAATGATGACGACAACAAAGGCGACGACGCGAGCAAAGATGGTGGCCCTCGCAGCACCAAGAATCGGGCGGAGCCCGACGATGACGACTCGCCCATGACATCGCCAAGAGGGAAGAAGAGGGCGCAACAAGTCTGCTTGGAGAACGAAGGGGAGGAAAGCGCAGGCGAGACGCCAACGACGCTACCGCCCTCGCGGAGGCAGCCGGCGGCAGCGGTGACGGCCCCCGCGGCGCCGGGGCGCAGCGAACAGTTCGAGGCGCCTTGCGGACAAGATGAAGAAGAGAAGAGGAACGGAGGAGCGGAGAGCCGCTCGAGTATCACCGGCCGGAGAAAGGTCGCGATCCAGCGGGCGCGGGAGCCCAAAGCGCGCAAGGAGATTAACTTTGACCAGGAGATCAGCCAAGCCAAAGACCGATATCCTGCCGCGAAAAGAACCAAAACGGAGACCACCCAGTCAACGCCCGATGGGAGTCAGAGCTCTACTCCGGCCGGGGAGAGTTTCTCATCCGATGACAGCAGCAACCTTTACAACCTGTCTGTCGTCGGGGAGGACGGCCTCTTCGATCCGGCGCGATTGTTCAACATCCAGCCCACAGCGGAACGGCCGGTCATCTTCCCGCTCCTTCACAAGTTGAACCTAGCCGACCAGCGAAACCTGGCGTCGCCCCTACTCGCCTCTCCTCGCATCGAGTCCTACGGGTCGGCCCACCAGCAGCCGCCGCTGTTCTCGCCGCCGCCGCCACCGCCTCCGCCACAGCCGACGGCCTGGTACACGATGCTGATTGACTCGGCCCCGCCGGCCCCGCCGCCGCCTCCCCCGCCGCTGGACTCAGCGGCTTATGGCTACCTGGCCAGCCCCATGCTCGGACCCTACACGACCACCAGCATGCCCTCTTCGCGAGCGCCGTCGCCCTTGCCTTCGTCCTCCACCTCGGCGGTGATGTCGTCCCCCGAGTTTGGGCCGCGGTCGATCAGCCCAAGCTACGGGCTTCCGCCCTGGCAGGTTCAGCTTGGCATTCACCAGGCGGACGCGCATGAGCAAGAGGTCATGGACTACCTGCGAGAGCTGCCCTCGGAGGCCCTGGAGCTTGGGAGCTTCGGGAGTGACGTGCCTCACCTGCCACCGAGCCTCGTCGAGCTTCACACGGCTTTTGACATGAGCTTAACGTCAGAGCAGATGCCTGGCATCGTCGATACGCCGATGCGCCAGCAAATCCTGGCGCCTGACGTCGTGCGGCTACGCGTGGCCGCGGCGCAGATGGCGGCGCCGTCACCCTTACCGTCACCCTGGCCTTGCGCGGTGCCTTTCTACTCGCCAAGCCTGCTGGCGCCTGGCGTAGGACCGATCATGTCCCACACGCACCGGCATTCGGCGCCATCGTCCGCGTCGTCGTCCTACCCGTCATCACCCTTCGCCGTAGACATAGAGAACACTGACTCGCCTGCTTCTCTCGCCAGCTCGCCCGCATCATATTTATCGGCTCGGTCTACGCACTCGCGAGGCCCACACACTCCTGCGGGATACCCTGCTCATGCAGCTGGTGTGGCTCAAGGGCCCACTCGCTTGCCCGCAAGGCGGTTGTAGAGTTACACTTTTTTTTTTATCAATTCTTGTGTTGCTGCCCAAAGCGTTTTCCCGCCTTTTTTTCACAAACATGTACCAAGAAGAAGATGGATGATGCTCCAGCAGCTGTTGTACTGCCAACATTACCGTCAAGTTTACTGTTCCTGTAAAGGTTATGAACACAGCACATAGGCACCACTGTGACCCAACCTGTTTCTCTGCTGAGCAGCAAGAAGATTGATTCAGTATTGTGCATGAGCTTCTCTGTGGGTTCATGAGAAAGGACTAAAGAAGAGCTCTGGCGAGCTTCGCGACGGACATCTGGTGCATCGGCATCCTGTTGCGTTGACAACGCAGTTTAGGTGGTATGCGCCTGGGCCTGTGATCGAGCAAGCACGGCGGCCGTGACTGCACCTAAAAGTTTAATGTCGTAACCAGCCAAAAAGCCGGTGGCAGCGTCATGGGTTGGTAATCCTGTTGGTCCCACCAGTACCCAGCAGCACTTCTGCTGGCTCCGTGGTGGGACCGAGCAAGTCGCAAATGTGCATCAATTTCGAAGTAACCCAACGACCAAGCACCGAGCCCGCTTCTTTGTCTCTGCTGGTTCCCTTTTGGACGACCGCCGGAGTGCCTTGGTGGGACTGGCCCAGAATAAAATCTGAAAAATCTCGAATTTTTGTTGGAGACAATTACATTGTAATTGCAAGAGCAGGCCAGAATAGAAGGCGAGAGGAGGGGACATTGGGGTCAAAACACACAAGCATTTCACAAGTTGATTGTTTGCTAGGGCGTTGGTTCGCGCACCAAACTCATTCGTTGTTGATCAAGCCAAGAAATCGTAGACCTGCTCGACGGATACGCGGAGCGCAGCGCACTCGTGGATGAAGCGGACGAGGGCCAGCGTCTCGACGCGCATGGCGAGGCACAGGCTCGGGCGCTCGGCGGGCGTGCCGTCGACAGGGAAGCGGTAGGGGAACATGACGCGGCAGCCGGGGATGGCACCCAGCTTGCCCTGGAGGGCCAGCTCGGCCTCGTCGGTGTCGGCCGCGCGGGGCAAGAGAACCTTGACCTGCACGACGCGCTGATTGGAGATCTCGAGGACCTGGCTTCCGGGCAGGGCCTTGGCCAGCTTGAGGAGGATCTCGGTGAAGGGCTTGTACGTAGGCACGGTGAGCACGTAGAGGCCCAGCTCGTCGGTCACCTGCTGGGCCGTGATGCGCTCGTCGATCTTGTGCCACTTAATGCGGCGCTTGCCCGCGAGCGCCGTCGACGGGACGAGGAGCACGATCTGCTCCACGTAGCGCTCTGGCGGGTAGGGCTCGCCGGCAAGGGACTGAGTGGGCAACGCCAGCAGCTGGAGCTGGAGGAAGAGGAAGAACATGACGACGCCCGGGATGAGGTCGATGAAGAAGGCGTCGCTGAAGATGGCCTTGAGGAGGCCGTGCTCGCTGCGCACGATGCCCACCTCCTTGAGCAGCACCTGGAAGTAGAGCTTGATGAACCGCATGAAGGGGAACGTGTACCAGGGCTTGTGGTGCATGCTCTGCCCAAAGATCTGCACGAACTCGACCTGCATCCACTCGGGCAGCTTGAACCACGTGAAGTGGCCGTCGTTCGGGTGCAGCGGCTTGACCCACCCGGTCTCGGACAGCTGCACGAGCAGCTGGTCGACCTTGCGCCCGTAGGCCGGGTCGGTCTCCAGGATGGGCCGGTACGTGATCCGCAGCTCCGACACGTTGAACGTGATGGCCTTGCGCAGGCGGTCGAGCCCGGGCACGTGCTCGCGCTTCTGCTGGAAGCGCCGCGAGGACACGCCGGCCAGGCGCACGGTGTTGTTCTCGAGCAGCCCGGCCACGAGCTCCGTCACATCGGTCAGGCCCGCCGTGAGGCTCACGTAGCCGTAGGTGGCCTGCACCACCTCGGCCACGTCGTGCAGGTCGTGGAAGTGACCCTCGGCCATCGTCACCGTGTGCGTGGGCGGCTCGACAAAGGGCTTGAGCGCCTCGCGCAGCGGCCTCGCCGCGTCGTCCTCCTCCTCGTCCTCGGCGCTGGTCTTGGCCGCGGCCTCAGCCTGGGCGTTACGCCGCTTCTGGGCCACATCCCAGGCCTTGTAGACGCCTTCGATGCCCACCAGCCTGAGCTGCATCAGCTGCGTGCGCGACGGGTAGACCAGCGGCGACCCTAGCACGGCGCTGAGCGCGCGAGCCCACATGGCGGCGGAGTTGTTGGCCTCGAGCGCCCGGTTGGACGAGGCCGCCTGAAGGATGGCCTGCAGCGTCGGGGGCGCGGCCTTGCGGCGAATGATGACGTCGAGCGCCGCCGAGAGCTCCTTCCAGGCCTTCCGGTCGAGGTACTGCGCCAAGAACTCGGCCACGCGCTCGAGCGTCTCCGGCTTGGGCTGCTGCGGCTGCTTGTCGCCGCCGGACTGGGAGGCCTCGAGTTCCGAGGCCGAGGCCGTGGCGGCCAGGACCGAGCGCAGGGCGCGCTGGGCCAACGGCGGGACCTCGAGCGTGTCGAGCGTGGCGGGGTCGAGCAGCTCCGGGAGGGCGGTGACGAGGGCCTGCAGCTTGCTCGCCACGTCGGCCGGGCGGCAGCCGCGCGTGGACACGGACACCGGGGTGGCCTCTCCCTCAACGGAGGAGGACGCGGACTGCTTCTTGTCGAGGACGTTGGTGTCCACGGCCAGCGCCGCCTGGAGGTCGTGCAGCAGGCCGACGGCCATCATCTCCATGGGCGAGGCCTTGCCCACGGCAACCTTCTTGTGGAGGGCCGGGATGATGAGGAGCAGCTCCGGCGGCAGGAAGCTGAGGCTGGCCTCATTGTCGTCACCGGCCGCGCCACTGGACGAGGACTCGATAAAGGGGCGGAACCGCTCGAGCCAGGTCTGGACGTTGCCCACGACGCGGTCGGTCTCCTGCTTGACCACCAGCGCGATCCCGGGCGAGGTCGACGTGGCGGCAAAGCCGGCCACCATGTGGGCCAGCTCCGGCAGGCCGGTGAGGACGCCCTCGAGGAGCTTGCGCAGGAGGTCGACCAGGCCTTTGGGCACCTCCTTGAACAGGTTGGCCAGCGCCGGCACGAGCGGCGGCGGCGCTGGGAGCTCGAGCCCCGCGCCAGCGCCGGCCTGCAGGAGGTCCTCGCGCGGCGGGTAGTTGGTGAAGGGCGGCTTGAAAAAGCACATCATCTCGTCGACCGTCGGGTCGTCGTGCTGCACGGCGTAGACCATGGTATCGACCAGCCCGGCGGCCTCGATGATGGCGCGCCATTCGAGCACCGGCCGGAAGGCGCGGATCTCGTGGCGTTCCTCGATCAGCGGCACGCCCGTGACGGCGTTGAACACGCTGTGCGCGATGTCGAGCATCGGAATCAGGTCCAGCTCGCTTGTCGGCGCGCTTTTGCCGCCGGCAGCGGCTGCGGGCCGGGTCGCGTTGTGCTCGCGGACGATGAAGAGGCCGCCCGGGCGAAGAACGCGGCGAACCTCGGCCAGGAAGGGCAGGAGCTCGGTCTGGGGCAGGTGGTGGAGGCCCTGATTCATGGTCACCAGGTCGGCCGACTCGTCCGGGATGCCGACCCAGCCGGGCTGGACCGGGTTGGCGTAGTCGATCGAAACGTAGCGACCGAGCGGCTCGACGCTACCGCGCTCGAGAATGACGGGGATGTCGACGCTGTCGGGGTTGACGTCGTGCACGATCCACACGCGGCCGCGCATGCCCAGGGCCTCGCGGAGCGGGAGCACCATCTTGCCGTTGTCGCCGATGCTCACGTAGTCGTGGAGCTGGCCCAGCTTGCCCAGCCGCGACACGATCGAGAGCGTTTCGCGGGCGAGCTCGTCCTTTTGCTCGCGCAGCTGCTTCAGCTGCTTCCACACGCGGCCGGCCTGGCCCAGCGGCCCGCCGCCGGCCTCGGCAGCGAGCGCCGTCTGGAGGTAGGCGTAGACGTCGAGGTCGGTCTGGTTATCGGGCTCGTACAGGGCGGTCGAGATCAGTCGGTAGAGCGTGTTGGGGTCCTCGATGTTGAAGACCCGCACGAGGAACTCCTCCTGGAACTGCCGCCTAAGGACCGGGTTCTGGAACAGCCGCCGGTACGAGTCCGTGCGGCGCTCGCTCACGCGCGGCACCTCGAAAGTCGCGTCCACGGCGGCGGGCGCGAGCGGGAGCGAGGTCCACCAGGCGGGCGCGGGCGAGCGCGGATCGAGGATGCGCTGGCGGTAGGCCTCGGAGGCGTAGGCCGCGGCGTAGTGGCGGAGCCAGAGGGACGAGAACAGGCAGGCCGGGTCGTACTTTTCCTTGTGGCGCATAAAGTCCACGAGCGTGTCGCGGCCGTAGGCGCGCTCGAGCTGGGCGTGGGAGTAGTGGTGGCGGTAGGGCAGGTAGAAGGTGCCGCCGAGGCCGAGGGTGAGCTCGGCAAACTCGTGGTGGAAGGCCTGGAGGGCGGCGTCGGCTTCGGCCGAGCGGCGGATGCGGTAATAGAGGACGAACGCGTAGACGCCGTCCGGGTGGCGCGCGTAGGCCAGGCGCGTGTCGGGGTCGTGGCGGACGAAGCGGATGGTCGTGTTGAGGAGCGCGACGAGCTTGTGCTGCGCGATGCGCTGGTAGACGGGCTTGGCCTGCTCGAGCCAGCGCGCAAAGTGGCCCTGCGGGACAAAGTACTCCTGGAGGATGAAGGTGTCGTCGATCTGGAGCAGCGGCGAGTAGAGCTTGGCCAGCGGCACGGCGCTCTCGTACATGAGCGAGTTGCGCTCGTGGGTCTGGCTCCAGTCAAAGGCCGTGCCCAGCGCGCGCTCGGCCATGAAGCGCAGCTCCTGGAGCGTGGGCGCGAGCCACTTGTAGATGAGCCGCGACGTGAGCGACATCTCGCGCGGCTTGAGCTCAAGCGGCGAGGCCATGCGCAGGGTCGACGTGCGCCGGAAGAGGTAAAGCTCGATGTGATCGAGCGTGGTGATGTCTAGCCGCGCCAGCTTGATGTCCACGTCGCCGCCCTGGTCCGGGTCGGCCGCGAGGAGGCTCTTGTACACGCGCGGGAACTCCTTGGGGCTGAGCCGCAGGAGCGACTGCTCCACGGGCAGGTTCGGGTTGACCTTGAGCGTGACCTCGGTGATGATGCCAAACAGGCCGTAGCCGCCGATGGCCAGCGAAAACAGCTCCCGGGCGGCCTCGTCCTCGGCCGTGCGGCTGCAAACGACCTCCTCGGCGTCGGCCGTGATGAGCACGAAGCTCACGACGGACTCGGCCAGGCAGTAGTCCGTCGTGATGCCGTGAGCGTTGACCGAGATGGTCCCGCCCACGGAGAAGCTCGAGTAGCTCTGCATGGTGCGCGGCGAGAGGCCGAACTGGTTCAGGTAGCGGATGAGGTCGGTCCAGTGGGCGCCCGTCCCGGCCGTCACGAGCTCCGTGGCCGGGTCGTAGGCCAGCCGGTCAAAGTGCCCCATGTCCAGCACATACCCGCCCGGCGCGATCGTGTGGCCGCCCATCGAGTGCTGCGTGCCGCGCACCGACACCTGGCGGCCCTCCCTCGCGGCGTGGCGCACGATGTTCTTGACGTCGTCGACCGTGCGGACCTCGAATACGCGCTCGACTTCCGTGTTGTTCAGCCGCGAGACATCGTCCACTCGAGGCGGCTTGTGCGGCAATGCGGCCGGGTCGGGCCAAGTTGTGTCCAAGTACCGCTTGGGGGTGGCTGGGTGCGACGCTCCGCTGATGGACGAATTTCCTTGAGGGACGGGCGCGGGCAGCGCCGCGCTGGCTGGAACTTCAATGGCGGAGGGGTCGCCGTCCAAGGGGGTGTCTAGTTCATGAGCTGTGCGTAAAAACATGGTTTTAGCAAACTCAAGCACTAATCGACTAGTCAGTAGACTATCTACAGGTACCTGTGCGGCTAGCGAACATGGCTACGCTAACAGAAGACGAAGCTGCGAGTTTCGGGGTGGGCGTGTAGGGCAAGCACCCACGTTGGCAATTCGGTGCAAGGCCTTCATTTATTTATTTATCCATCATTTATTGAGAAAAAATATTACATTTGAGTTTCAGAAATGGTTTGAAACAGTTTTGCCTTTAAGAGAAGCAGCCGTTCTGACATTTTTTGCGTGTTTTGTAAACATGGGTGTGTCTGGGTGTCGCAAGGACAACAAACGCACACATGAACGAACAGCGACGTGGCGCGGGTCGTGGCCGTGATGGTGCCAGAGGGCGTGGGCGTGGAGTGCGTGGGCGGGGAGGCGAGAGAGGAGCTCCTGCTTCTCGTGGTCGCGGTCAAGGCGTAGGGTATGTTGCTGGCTGAGCCTTCTCACGTGCACCATGATCCTCTGTGCCGCTCATTTCATTCCACGCACACTTGCAGAGACGGTCCCCCGCGTGGCCTTGTGGTTAGCAAGTTCCGCCCTCAAGCAGGTGCCTCCTCCTCCTCGCCCGCCTCTCTCCTGTGTTCTCACTTTCCGGCCTATTGTACTTGGGAGAGTAGAAAGACCGCCATCCTACTACGAAGTGGTCGAAGGCGTGCTCGAGGAAACTCGCAAGCTGCGTCTCGCGCAGCCCAACACGCCCTGCGACTTCTTCTTCATAGACCTCGACCGGTACCTCTTCCTGTGCCCACCACACAGAAACACGCAGGGCGCTGATCCGCCCTGTGAGGCGGGCTTCGTCCAGGGTGGCCAAGGTGGGCATCACATCGTCGCAGGTCTACGACCTTGTCTTTGCCGACGAGCTGCGCCCCTCGGCCTTTGTGTTCCTCTTCTGCGCGGGCCGCGACCCCAACCAGCGGAGTGCCTCCACACGAGCACGGACGGCCACCTACGAGTGCGGCACCTGCGGCAACACGTTCAACCCGCCCGGCCGGGCGGTCAAGCGCGCCGCCTCCGCGGTAGTCCAGCGCCGCTTCGAGATCGCGGCCCATCAGTTGGACGCCAAGAAGGAGAAGAACCAGGCGACGCCCGAGCAAGACGAGCCAACGGACAAGGAGACGAAACCCACAAAGAAGGAGAACCCACAGCGACGGACCTCCCCCTTGTCGTCAAAGCAGGTCATGGCCGCGGCGCTGGCCTACTTCCTCGGGCGGCTGTCGGCCCATCGCCTCTGCGCCGCCAACAGCGACGCCGCGACCCTGGGCTCGTCGGCCAGCGTGGCCGACAGGCTGTGGCTGGTGGGCAAGAACAGACTGCTGCACGACCTGGCCGCGCTGGTACGCGAGTACTCGGCCATACATGGCGAGCTCGTCGGTGGCCGCGGGGAAGACTTTGTCGTGCCCCAGCTCGTGGACTTGACACGCATGGAGGAACAAGACCAAGTCGAGGCGGCAGTGAACGATGCCATTACTCATCTTAGGCTCAAGGATAAGACGCCAGTAGCCGACGCCGAGACGAGCCAAGACCTTGGGGAGGACGAGTACGGCGACAAGCCGCCCGTCATTAACGTCGTCTCCCCGGGCATGGCACAGGTGGTCAATCGCGTACGGAAGTGGATTGTGAAGAATACACAGAACGGCTTCCGGCGGAGCGTGGCGCAGCTGGCCGATGTCGACAGCTACCGCGGCGCGTCGGTGCTGCCGCGCGACCGCGGGAAGCTGCGCAACTTCATCGCGCCTCTGTGCCGGCTGGTGCACAAGATCAAGCTCGACGACGTCGTCCACGCGCTGCAGGCCGAAGGAATGCTGAGCATGTGCGAGTGCTGCCGTCAGTTCCGGTGGAATCCAGCCGCCCGCCGGAGCGAGGAAAGCTTTCAGCGGAGGAAGCAGCGAGTCGAGCGCGAGCAGCGGGCGGGCATCGTGCAGGGCCGCGAGCGCATGCTCGAGCGCGTCGTGGGCGCGATCGACAGCCAGGCCCGGCGTCCCCGCAACCGGGACGAGCTGCGCCAGATGGTGGTCGACAACCTCGGCGACTACGAGGAGGTGTTTGATGGCGAGCGGGTCATCGAGCAGCTCATCGCCGAGGGCGTCATCGCCGTCGAGGAAGGAGGGCGGGCCAACAACTTCGAAACGCTGATCTACGTGGACGCCGAACGGCGGGTCGACGCGCTCAAGCACCAGGAGCGGCTCGACCGGGCGCAGCGGAGGGGAGACGAGGCCGCCCGCGAGGAGGAGCTCGCCAGGGAGCGGCAACGTCTCGCCGAAGAGGCGAGAAAACGACGCGCCATGCGCCAACTCGAGCGCGAGAAGGTCGGGCCCGCCGCGCCAGCCGCAAGCGCGGAATCCGGAGGCCAAGAGCCTCAGCCGGAGCCATCATCGACTACCGACGGCGACGACTCATCGAAGGGCCGAGCGTTTGGCATTTCGCAGGCTGAGGTGGAGTGGCCATCGTATGCACAGCCCGGACAAGCGCCCACCCATGGCTGGGAGGACGCCACAGCAAGCGCGGGATGGGACGCAGGAGCCGAGCAACAGCCAGTCGCTGCCCCGTGGACTGACGACGTGAGCTACCCGCACGAGGCCTCCGAGTGGACGACCCAGCCGGCGGCCAGGGAGGAGGCCGGAACGGCCGAAGGGAACGCGACCACTTGGGAGACCGGAGAGCCGGCGAGCTCGGCCTCGTACGACCTCTCCGCGTTCGATTGGCGGGCGGGCGACATCGACGACAATGATGACAAAGAAGACCCCGGAAAGCAGCAAGACTCGTGGCAGGAGCAGCAACAGGCACAGCCGCAGTCGAGCGATGGAGATGACTCGGACGACCCTGGCCTCTTCGGCATGTTCGAGACAGAACCGGATGAGACGAACGACAAGATCGCGAGCGACAACCGATGGACAAACGACGACGAAGCTGGAGAGGATGAAGGTGAGGACACTCTGTTCGGTTCGTTCGTCGACGAAGATGGTGGATTCGGCCTGCTTCCGCCGCGTGAGGAAGAAGAGGAAGAAGAGGAAGAGGAAGGATTCTTCCCGGGGCTGTTTGACCAAGATGCCAACAGCAGTGATGACGCTCCAGACGACGATGGCTCTGCTGCTGAGGAAGAAGCGCTCGGCGGTCTCAGCTACTGGCAAACCCAGTCGTTCGCATCCACGGAGTGGAATCCCGGCTTCTGATGTTTTTATTTTCTATTTAAATAACAATAAATTATTTAATAAAGAATATAACGAAAAAATAAAGAGAAAGAATGCTACGCCGGCGGATTTTCGCCGATGCGTGCAGGCGCAAGTGCCATGTCCATCATCAGTGCCCTTCCTCTTTCGTTCTTCAGTCCACACCTCTAACGCTCATGAACAGGTTGCCAAAGCTCTGGACCTCGGCCACCTCGACCTCTCTTCGCGCTGGAAAAAAGGGCTTGTTGGCGCGAACGGTCACGAGCTGGGAGACACAGAATCGACCTGACCAGCACCATCCCAGCTGCTGTTTGCCCCTTCCCCCTCTTTGGCGCGGCGAAGACGAAGAAGGCGGCAACACCGACGAGGAGGCTGGAGGCGTCGCCAAAAAGGCAGAGCAGTGGATGCGGGACGGGCTGGCGGTGACTCGCGCCGAGAAAGAACGACAGGAGACCATCTGCGAGAAGGCTCAGCGCGCCGAGGGCGCCGCCTTGACGCGCGTGCGCACCTTACAGGCCCTCCAGCGGCACGGACGCTTCAACAAAGCCGGGGCGCCCACCTTCCTCTGACGTTTGTGTGTGTGCGTGCGTCGTGTTGCTGTTGAACAAATAACAAAAACAAAATGAAATCGGGAAAAACGACGGCTGGCTCAGTGCTCGGTGGTGCCCGACGTGTGGACCATCGAGTAGAAGACGGAGCTGGTGTCCTGCAGCAGCGTGCGGGGATCGTCGTACTCCACCACCCTGATCGTGTTGCGTTGTGTTGGTGTTGTTGTGGTCAGTCCTGATGGCATGTCGCGGTGCTGTGGGATAAGGGGAAGCGCCGTACAGGCCCTTGTCGAGGACGAGCACGCGATTGTAGTCGATGATGGTCTGGATGCGGTGGGCGATGGTGAGCACCGTCACGTCGACAAACTCCTCGCGTATGGTCTCCTGGATGAGACGATCCGTCTCGTAGTCCACGGCGGCTGCGCCCCATCACACATCCCGACGGTGAGGAGTGGCGATGGTGGCGGTGGTGGTCGCGGTGTTGGGCGCGCGGAAGGCGGAGCCGTACCCGTGGCCTCGTCCATGACGAGCACTTTGGCCCGCCGCAGCAGCGCTCGGCCGAGGCACATCAGCTGGCGCTGCCCGACGCTCAAGTTGTCGCCAACTGGGGAAGAAACCCGAATGAGCATGACCAGCAGAGGAAGAGGACGAGGACGAAAGCAGTGGTGGCCACGCGCGTACATTCGGACACGGCCGAGTCGATGCCGCCCATGGCTTGCACGGCCTCCTTGAGGTGGACCTTGTCGAGGGCGTACCAGATCTCGTCGTCCGTGTACTTCTCGAACGGGTCAAGGTTGGTCCGGATGGTGCCCGTGAAGAGCGTCGGGTCCTGCGGGATGATGGACAGGCGGGACCGGAGGGTGTCGAGCCCGAGCGTGGCGATGTTGATGCCATCGATCTCGACCGAGCCTTCGGCCACCTCGACCAGCCGGAACAGCGCCAGCATCAGCGAGCTCTTGCCGGCGCCCGTGCGGCCGACGACGCCGATCTTCTCCTTGGGCTTGATGCTGACGTTGATGCCGCGGAGGACGAGGTCGAGCTCCGTGCGGTAGCGGAGCTTCACGTTCTTGAACTCGATGGCGCCGCGCTCCGGCCACGTGCGCGGGGGCAGGGTCTCGAGCACGATGGCGGGCGCCTCGGTCTGGATCTTCATGTACTGGATCACGCGCTCCACGCTCACCAACTGCGTCTCGGCCTCTGTCGACATGCGGACCACCCTTTGTTTTTGTGTCGACGTGGCGCCACGTCAGCAACCACCACCGCTACCAGCCCAGGGCCATGAGGGTGTCGTCGCACCAGTTCAGGACGCCGGTGATGTTGAGGGCGTAGGTGAGCGAGAGGCCCGCCATGCCCGGATCGATGTTGTCCCGCTCCAGCACGGCAAACAGCGCGGCGAGCGATACCACGCACGTGCCTGTCGGCAGTCACCGGTCGTGAGTCAGCATGGTGGCGCAGCGCCAAAAGAGGTCAATGGGAATCGAACCGATAAACTCCACGCGGATGCCGAGCCACCTGTTGGCAACGACCGACGCAAAGTAGGCCTTTTGATTTTCATCGAGCTTCCGCTGGTTCTCGGTGATGAAGCGCTCCTCTTGGTTGTACGAACGGATCGTGGAGATGCCCGCCTGCGCCCCCCGCCCCCGCCCGTGATCAGTTTGCAGGCCGGGGCGTCCAAGCCGGGCAAGGCCATGGCCAAAGGCCCTGTGGACGACGGGTACCAGCGTCTCGGAAAAGTGGGCGTAGATGGGCGAACGCGAGATGCTGTCCAGGCGCTTCAGCTCGCGCGACGACCTGATGTAGTACTGCGCGTCTCATCCCGTCAACAATTCAGAAATAATATCAAATAAAATAGAATTATGGAAAAATAAAATAGAATTGTGGATAAATAAGAAAGAAAATAGAAAGAAAATACCTGCTGCATGTAGTGGTAGACAAAGCCCAGGGGAATGAAGGCGCAGAGGAAGAAGGGGGTGACCATGGCGATGACGACCATGATACCCACGCTGCCAAAGACCATCATGAGGAAGAAGCCCATGGTGCGCGGCAGCATCTCGTCGATCACGTAGATGTCCTTGGAGAACCGGTTGAGGATGCGCCCCACGGGCGTAGTGTCAAAGAACGACATCGGCGCGCGCAGGATCTGCCTCGTCGACGCACGTGCGGATCGTGAGTCGTGAGAAACGACACGACGTCATCAAGGGGCAGCTGTGGGCGGGCGTCGAGTGATGGTACCCGCTGAAGGAGCTTCTGGTGGAGGCTCTTGGCCGAGTTGAGGCCGCCATAGGCGAAGAGGAGGGACCTGATGAGCACGAAGAGAGTGTTGGCGCCGCCGATCGCCGCGTAGATGCCCAGGTAGAACCAGACGTCGTGTTTGGTGTCGTTGTCCGACCAGTAGGACAGCCACCAGTTGGACATGATGGACGAGCCCTGGTCGCTGGCAAAGGCCGCCAGGATGAGCAGCACCAGGATGATGCCACCTTCACCATCACCACGTTCGACCACATGTGCCGTGAGCATCAAGCAAAGCAAGAAGGGAATGGTCGGAATGTTGTTTGTCCCTGTGGGGACACGTACCGAGGGCCTTGACGTACTCCCAGTAGACGAGCCACGAGACGGAACCCTCTTCGCGCTCTTCGACGGACATGATCTTGTCCTGCTTCTTGTCCTTGTCTTTGTCGTCCTTGTCGTCCTTGGCCCTGCAGTTGGACGCGCGCGTGAGTCCCTTCCCTCGCAAAAAGAACGGAAAGCGAGAGAAGGGCGCGCACTTGTTCTTTTTCTTCTTCGCTTTCTTATCGCCATCGTCGTCATCATCATCGGTCGCCTCGGCCTCGTCATCCTTGCCCTTAGAGTCCTTGACATGCGTCTTGATCAGCGACGCGAACTCCTTGCCGTCCTGCATCAGCTCCGCATACGAGCCCATCTCGGCTGTTTGCAGCGCCCGTCCGGTCACGTCAGTCAAGCGCCAGACGACAGTGTCAGAAGGCGTCGCGGCCGCGCACCGATTCGACCGTCCTTGAGGACGATGATCTGGTCAGCCTGGTGCAGGAACTGGAGCTGGTGCGTGACCAGCACTCGCGTCTTGCCGTCGAGCTCGCCCGCCACGCAGTTGTCAAAGATGGCCTTGCCCACGTGCGCATCGACGGCCGACAGCGGGTCGTCCTGCCAACGACACACACGCACATGCATCGTCAGCAAGCCCGTCCTTTGAACTGCTGGAGCACGCCCAAGCGACGCCGTACGAGGAGGTAGATGTCGCGGTCGGCGTAGACTGCGCGGGCGATGGACACGCGCTGCTTCTGGCCGCCCGACAGGTTGATGCCCTAGTGTGCAGGATCGGCAAGAGGCTCACCGCCGTGAGTGAACATGCTGAGAACAACAAAAGGAGCCGCTCGTCAAGCGCACGGACCTTCTCGCCGATCTCGGTAAGATCGCCCGCAGGGAGCATCGCAATGTCCTGCCCCAGTTCGCAGCACTGAACCACGTCTTCATAGCTGCACACTCTCGAGCTGTTAGCCGGCGCAGAGCAGACACGGCTGGGCGGAGATGGGGCGTGCGCACCGCTCGTGGTCGTACTCGGAGCCGTAGAGAATGTTGTCCTTGAGGGTGGCGTTCTGAATCCAGGCCTGCTGGGTGACGAGCGCGACGTCCCCGCGCACGGTCACGCGGCCCCGATTCTTCTTGATGTCGCCCAGGAGCGCGGCCAGCAGCGACGACTTGCCGCTGCCCACGGCGCCCACCACGGCCACGAGCTCGCCCTCGCGGACGGTGATATTGATGTCCTTCAGCGTGGGCTCGGCGCTCTTCTGGTCCCACTGGAACTCGCCGTTCTGGATCTCGATGGCGATCGGGGCCTCGTCCGATCGCGCCGCCTTTTGCCGCCGGCTGCGCCTGCTGCGCCGCTTGGCCTCGGCAGCCCCCGCTTCGTCCTCCGACCCTGCCACGCCCACTCGGAAGTCAGCTCCAGGCCCTCGGCTGGCTGGCTGGCTGAGGAGCGAGACACGTACGGCCGGAACGCTCGACGGCGAACGGGTCGACCTCCTCGGCGAGGAGATACTTCTGCAGGCGCTTGACCGACACGTTGGCCTCGACGAGGGACGAGATGACCTGAGGCAGCATGTTCAACGGGAAGCGCAGAACGTTGAAGAGCGCCAGCGCCGTGAACGCTGTCTCCGCGTCCAACTGCCAAGACATCGTCCGTTTTCAGCACGACAACGACAACAAGCACAGAGGGGCTCACTACATAGAGGCGCAGCGGTGGCGTACGGTGTTGTCAAGCAGGGAGTACATGGTGAAGGTGACCACCGACACGAGCAGCGGCGTCACAGTCCAGAAGAAGCTGCTCACGGCCTGCACTCGGAGCTCAAATCAGATTTTGGTCAAAGGGGCAAGGAGATGGAGCAACGCACGCGAAGGTAGGCGCTCTTGCGGAGGGTGGACATCTCGGCGTCGCGCACGGCGCCCACCTTCTCGCGGAAGCTGTCCTCCCTGCAGTTCACAAACCCCCGAGCCAGCGGGTCAGGAAGAGAGCCGAGGCGAGAAAAGACAAAGAGAGCGGTCATTAATCGGGGGAATATCATCAGGGAGGCGGTGGCGGCGCACCAGGCAAAGAACTTGATGACGCGGATGCCCTGGAGCACCTCGTTGACGAGCTTGTTGCGCGCGTCCTTGTGCGTCATCATTTGCTTTTGAATGGTGCCCAGCCACCGCGCCAACATGGCATTGACCGGGATCAACAGGATCATCACTGTGGTGGGGAGATCAGTCAGCGCCCCCCCCCCCGAAAAAGCGTTCTCTGCTTCACTCGTGTGCGACCAGATGACGATGATGAAGGCGAGCAGGGCCGTACCGCCAAGGCCGCCGAGCGTGGAGACGCCGACGACGCGCCATAGAAGGCCGAGGGAGACGCCGATCTGGAAAAGGGCGCTCCACACCATGTGCAGGTAGGGAATAAGGTCCATCAACCTCTGGGCGTCGAGTGACATGCTGCACACCAGATCCCAATCCTCCGTCAGACGTTGTCGGCAAGCGTAAAAGCGAGTAAACGAGCATAGTTGGGGCCGAGCGGTACTGGTTGACGATCTCGCCCACCGTGGACTGCTGCCTCGCGGCGCCGCTCATCTTGAAGGCCTTCCTGTAGACAGCCATCACGAGCGCTGCGCGAATCTGTCCCCGCATGGGTTGGTTATTAATTTACGTATTAATTTTATTTCTTATTTATTTCTTCTTTCTTATTTCTTCAGTAAGTGGCCTTGATCCCATACCTTCATGCCGACACGGAATCCGATGTGGAAGTACTGGTGGGAGGCGATCGATTGCACGGCGGAGCTGAGCAGCATGAGGCCGGCCAGCAGCAAGCCCCACCTGCACACACACACACATGCATACACCACGACGTGGGCCGGTTAGCGTGTTCAGTTGAATGGCCCGCATGAAAGGCCGGCGCTGGGCGTTTGGCCAAGCAGCAGTAGAAGCAGCACCAGAGGGGGTCATCGTTGTTTTGGATGAAGGAGACGATGGCGCTCAGCAGGAGCGGACCGCCGAACACGGCGATGTCGTTGACGAGCTTGTAGACGCCCGCAAACGCGAACTGCCAGCCGAACGCGACGAACAGCGCACGCGCCAGCGACGGCCTTCAGAGGAGAAGAGACATCAATACACGCGCGGTCAGATTCAAGCCCATTTCTTGAACGAGCAAGCGAACGACGCACTTCTGGCGCTGCAGCTGCTTGTCCCAGGCAGACTCGTAGGCAGCGGCGATGACGGGCGATTGGTCCTGAAGCCGCGCGGAGAAGCAAATAAAAATCGACAGTAAGTCCGGCTGCTTGTTGCGCATGACTGTGGACCACAGGGCAGGGAGGCACCTGCTTGCAGAGGGTGTAGAGATCCTCCATGACGAGCGTGTGATCAAAGCCAAAGTAGAGCAGGTCGTCGAACCACCAGAAAACGCTGCACGACACGTGTGAAACCGTGATGGCGGTGAGAACTCTACTTGAGATCGGGATCCGAGACCAGGGACCAGAGACGTACAAGCGCGACAGAATGTTGGCCGAGTCCTCCGGGCACGGGCCGCCTCCACCGGGGAACTGGTGGGCCAGAGAACCGAGTTGAGTGTCACGAGAGATAAAGTGGGATGAGCATGCGAGCAAGAGAGCAGCCGGGTACCCGCGTGTCGCTGCTGTGCACAAAGGACTGGTAGGACAGAGGCAGTTTCTCGGCCTCGTCTTGGCTTAGACGCTCGAATTCGTCCCCTACAGGCACCTCGTGGAACCACAGGCCCAGGATGGAGATCACGGCGTAGAGGCCAAAGTCGACAAGGAACAGGTAGTAGTCCCACTCCCAGCCGTACTGTAGGTATCAACGAGGAAGGACGTGAGGAGGAGGTGAGCGTGTATGAAGAAGAAAGGGTTGGCGCACGTCTTCAATGAGAACGACAACGGTCTGCAAGCGAACTGCGCCAAAGATAAAGGCCAGCAGCCACCAGCTCCGCAGAACCCACGAGTTGGGCAGGCCGCGCGAGTACTCGACCAAGAAGATGACCGACCCGTAGAGCTGCACGCAGCACGGACGTGACGCCCGAGGTCAGTGCCATTGAGCGGTGGCGGCGGCGTCCATGCAGGTTGTGGCGGAGGGCCTACCCAGCCGGCAGCAATCATGCCATCCGAGAGCAGCTCGTAGGGCTCCGAAGAGTCAATGAGGAGAGTGACGAGGGTGCGCGAGATGGAGATAATTGCTATCGCCAGACACACGAGGAACTGCACGTGGCCATGTGAGCGAACTTGGCTGAGGGGCAGAAGACGTGGCGACAAACCTTGGCGGCGTAGACCCAAGTGATGGGCAGGTCGAAGCGTAGCGGAAAGGACCGGCGTATCTGGAAGAGGCGATAGGACCCAAAGAGGAGGATGTACACGAAGAACACACCGCCGAGCACCCTGCCGGAAGATGAAGTGATCAAATTTTCAGATTAAATTAAATTAAGCGTGTTCATAGCGACGTGGCGGGTGCACGCACACATCTTGAAAGCACAGCGTCAGATTACCATCTTCCCACGGCCCCTGAAAGAAAAGGTGAACACACGGATCAAACACTCACTGAAACGGCACTGTAGTTAGTACCCAAGGGTGATTGCCACACAGGTCTTTCTCCGCTCCCATGACCTGCTAAGCTATCAACAAGGGACAGAGGACAAGGGTGCGGTGGCTACGCGGAACGTGGCGGTGTTCGGCGTTCTCCTGAATACAAACGCCGAGAAAAAGGCCGCCCAATATCCGGTCCAGGTTGTATTCTTACAGGCCAGAACCAGGCCGTTCTTTCCCGCGCACAAGCTGGCGGGGCAAGAGCCCAGCTTCTCACACGCACTGCAAAACGGGAGCCCCTGTGCAGTACGGCGCAATCATCTGGCGTCTTTTTTCTGTCGACCACGCGGCCAAAGAAGAGTGTTTGCATAAACATGAAGGTACGCACCACGGCGCTGCCAGCACATGGCAAATCGCTTATTCTTGCTTGTGTAGAGGACTGCAGCTGGCAAGGACACGGATGCCGTGACTGGAGAGGATGCACTCCCTAAGCGCTACGTACTTCCTCTCCCGCCGCCCCCCCCTCTCTTCCTTCAAATGCTCTAGTCGGCGTCGTTTAATGTCACTTGCAGCAGCACAAGCGAACACCTTCGATGGAAGAGCTCGTGTCGCCCTATGTGCTGCGTCCGAATACATTCCTCTATGCCTCCTTTGGTATTCTGCTGGTACAGGGCTTCCTCTATGCCGCCGAGTGCCTGCGACGCAACCTCACCGGTACGCCTTTGCATTATGAGTAACATGCGACCATTTTAAGTTGTGTCTCACTTACCGCCGGTGACGTCAGCTGACTATTTGAGGCCTGTCTATGCTGACCACGATCACCACCTCTGCCATGTACGGTCCTCCCTGTTGTCAGTCATCACAACCAGTCTCCTCATTTGAGCAATCGCGGGCGCAGGTCTTCGTAATTCTGCTCTCTTTGTTTGCCTTCTGGTACTTCACGATCGTGATCTTGCTTGTGCGCAACTTCACTGCGATGAAGCAGGTGTGGGCTCTCAACCTCATTGGTAGTGCGCTCCTTCCTTCCCATTGTAGCTGGTGATCACTGACGATTCTGACCACGACTGTTGGACAGGTGTGCCGACGGCTCTGGTTACCATGGCTGAGTGCGCCACATTCGCGTACTTGTGGTGGACGTATGACGACCACCGCGAACAACCGTTCGTCAATGTCATGTCCTTCGGTTCAGGTTTGTGTTCTTGCTCCCTCTCTTTATCACATACACATGGGCTTATGGTTGAACTCATCATTGCGGACTCTCAGGTGTGTTCTTGATCGGGATCGCGTGGTGGGGCCTTACGCTCGTTCATGTACCTTTGCGCCAGGGTAAAGAGTTTGCTTGGAACTGGTACGGCTCCCCGTGGTCGTTAAAGGCCTGCCATGGACGCCTCATGTGTGCTTCGTATAGGATCGTCGTCTACGGAGCCTTTCTGCTTCCCTACGTTGTGACATGTTACTACAACAATCTCATCATACCTACTTTCATCGGCGGTAATGTCTAAACCACTCTCACGAAGCTGTGGCACCCGATCATTGAGCTCATCGCCTTCTTGTCCAGGTCTGTCGCTGGTTCCCTATGCGTTCGGCGTGTATGAGAGCAAGCAGCAACTCGAGGCGAAGAAGCTGCGGTGAGCTGGCCCACCACGCTGCCCGCACACGCGTGATGCACCACGCACACGGCCACGCTGCGGGGAGGTTTCTTCAAGATTTTCCTGAGCGGCACACTTTTTCCCTAGCGAAACTCCGATTGGGCGTGCCACGTCCACCGTTTTTGGGCTGTTTTTTTTCTTTTGGGTGTGTCAAGCTTGTGCTTTGGACGGGACCGTGAATTCGCCATCCATCTGCGCGCGCTCGGCGTGATTCGTTCTTCTCGAGAAGTTTAGAGAGAGCTCTGTTTGAGCCAATCCAACTTCTGCGGGCAGCCTAGTGCAAGTAATTGCTCGTCTTGGCGACTCTATCTGTGAACCCTTCGAATTTGGAAGATGAAGGACCAGAAACTTTTGTGGGCGGGCCTCGTGTTTGTGGCTCTGGCTGTTGTGGGCTTCATCTTCGTCGACGTCACACCCAGCGGTTGGGCTCACGAGCACCAGGTACCCCCTTAGAGCTCGTTTCCTGGGTGTTCCTCTTGGGCGCCCTCACCAGACTGGAGCTCACTTTCTTTGGCGGATGCGCGGTGGTTGTTGTGTATCTTTTAGTACGTTGATGGCGATGAAGTCTACTTGTGGATGAACAAGGTGGGACCCTTCCCCAACCCGCAGGAGACCTATCCCTACTACTCTCTGCCCTTCTGCCATCCCGACACGTTGATCCATTCCGATACTGGTGCGCTTTTACAAGCATTCAGACCACTGGGAGGGTCTTGAAAAGGGCCAATTGCGTTGCTTAGCTCTTTTCATCTTTTTTTTGTAGAGGGCTTGGGTGAAGCGCTTGTTGGCTACGATCTCATCAAGAGCATGGTTGAGATCTACTTCAGGAGTACGCCCTCCCCCCCCCCCCTCTCTCTCGCTTCCTGCCTCAAAAGGAAGGGAGCTGAGATTGATTGCGCTTCACTGAGCAGAGAACGTCGATCGTAAGGTCGTGTGCACCAAGTCGCTCACTCGGTCTGAGTACGATCAATTCAAGGATGCCATTCTTGACCAGTATTGGTGTACGCATTTCAACTCCTAATCCTTCATCACAAAAAACAACATGGGCCTACTGCACATCTATGAGTGAGGAGGGGCTTGATTATCCCGCTCATTTTGTATTTTTCCTTTAACAGACCAGATGTACTTGGACGATCTCCCTGTTTGGGGAATGGTCGGCGAGTCGTACGAGGACGAAGCGGGCGAGAAGAAGGTCTTCATCTACACGCACCAGAAGTTTTCGCTCTCCTGGAACAGTGACCGAGTAAGCACCTTTCCCTCCTACTCCTCTTGTTTCTCGTCCGCCAAACATCTCTTCTCACACCTTATGCTCTACCTTGCACAGGTCATTGAGGTCAACCTTACCTCTGAGAATCCCGTTGTTCTCGAGGCAGGTTCTCCGTTGGAGTTCACCTTCTCGGTGACTTGGCACGAGACCGACACCTCTTTCGATGATCGATTCAGGAAGTACCTTGACAAGAGCTTCTTCGAGCACCAGGTAAATGCGTCGTCTCTCTAAATGGCTCTTTGAGGACATCTATTTGCATTGCTGTTCTACAGGTACTCACCGTTTTCTAAACTACGCGCAGATTCACTGGTTCTCCATCTTCAACTCCTTCATGATGGTCATCTTCCTCGTTGGCCTCGTGTCTTTGATCTTGATGAGGACCCTCAAGAGGGACTACGCTCGCTTCGGTAAGCTTGACGATGAAGATGGCGACAGGTAATTCGCTTGCACCACCCGACGCGCAGTCACCGAGTGTTCAGTGTTAACAAAAACAAAACGTTCGTTGGGTAGGGATGAGGACGTCGGTGATGAGTCGGGCTGGAAGCAGATCAAGGGCGACGTCTTCCGCTCGCCTCCTCGTCTTCTTCTGTTCTCGGCTCTCGTGGGCACTGGTACGAGTATTTGTTAATAGCTCTCCACCAGAACCATTTCTTATCGTGATCATCACACACCAATAGGCCACCAGCTTGTGATCCTGGTCTTCTGCGTGCTTGGCCTTGCTGCCGTTGGCACTTACTATGCCGAGAGGGGAACTGTGGTCACTGCGTTCATCATGTGCTACGCGCTGACTTCGTTCATCGCCGGCTACGGTGGCGGTGGCTACTACGCCCGCAACGGTGGCAAGAAGTGGATCAAGTGTACGTGCCTTCTCTTGCAGTCGTACTTCCATGTAAGTGTGGGATTGTTCCAACTAACCGTGGTCATCATGATGTCGCAAACGTCAACAGGCATGTTTGTGACGGCCAGTTTCCTGCCCGGTGTTGTCTTTGCCATTTCGTTCGGCCTCAACACGATTGCCTTGTCCTATGGCTCTCTTAACTACATCCCGCTCCCGACCCTGGTATGCTTTTTTCCCCTTCTTATTCTTTTTTCTTGTTAGGATCTCAACTCATGCATTCCTTCTCAATCAGATCGCCGTGCTGGCTATCTGGACCTTCATTTCTCTGCCCCTCACGCTGGTGGGTACTGTGATTGGCAAGAACTGGAACGGTATGGGCATTTCCGCCTCTTTCTCGAGTAGCAGCACATGATGTCGGCGGAGCTTTGGGCTTATTTCTTCTTCTTTTATTCGGTACATCAGGCACCCCCGAGAAGGTGCGCATCAACCAGGTGCCTCGCCAGATTCCCGAGAAGAGGTGGTACTTGCAGCCATGGGTGCACATTGCGCTCGGCGGTGTCCTCCCGTTCGGCTCGATCTTCATCGAGATGTACTTCATCTTCACCTCGTTCTACAAGTACTACTACGTGTACGGCTTCATGCTCCTGGTTTACGTGATCCTGATCATCGTCACCGGTACCGGCCTCCCACCCGCTTGTACTGAACTACTGAGCTGGGCTGATCGAGTGAACGAATTTCGAAACGGCAGTGTGCGTCACGATCGTGTCGACGTACTTCCTCCTCAACTCGGAGGACTACCGCTGGCAGTGGACTTCCTTCCTCTCGGCTGCCTCCACTGCGGGGTACCTCTCTCCTCCCACAAGCTTTCCTTTGTGTGGACGAAGCTTACCTTGTGGTGTGCGTCAGTTACGTTTTCCTGTACTCCGTGTACTACTTCTGCATGAAGACGAAGATGTCGGGCTTCTTCCAAACAGTTTTCTATTTTGGCTACATGAGCATGTTCTGCCTGGGTCTCGCCATCCTCTGTGGTACGCAACGCGCCTCCCGATCTCGTCCAGCGCATTTTATGTTGTATTTTTGTAAAGAGTTGTTAACACCAATATCTCCCTCCCTCCTCGCCAGGCGCGATTGGCTTCATCGGCACGTCGATGTTCGTGAAGAGGATCTACAACCTGATCAAGGGCGACTAAGCGCCCCAGGGGCCGGAGACTTCTTTCTTCCAAACTTATTCCGCCAGACTACCCCATCTTTCATCACCATCACCATTCCGACTGCAACCACCTGGCCTCGGGGGACTCGAGAGCAGTGCAGAGGCCAGGCGGCCAAGGGCGCGCGAGCCGGGGAGGAGGGAAGACACTGCAACAGAGCGAGACACAACACGTCAAGAGGCCGCGAGAAGGAGAAGAAGAAGAAGAGGGCAAGAGGAGGGAGAGTAGAGTGGAGAGAGGACACGTTTATAAACACTCCGCACTTGACCAACCAAAAACGCGTCACACTAGACAAAAACGAGCAACTGCTGTTGTGCCCGCCTGGTGGTCTGCATTGCTACGCACGAACACGACGTTTGTTCGGGAGGGCCTTGGGAGTTGCCGCACCACCTGCTCGGTCCAGGGTTCGTCTGGGAAGCGCTGGGAAAGCGCAGAGGTCCCCTAGAGCATCATCCTTGTCATCGATCACATCACACAACACAAGCAAGTGTTGTGGCGCGCCCACGCACCAGTTGCTGTTTGCCGCCGAGAACGAACGCGATTGGTTGAAATTTGGCCGGTGCACGGCGTACCGGTGCTGGACTGCCTTCCCAGACACACCCGGGTCTTCAATTTGCACCCCAGCTTGCTTCCTTCTCTTTTTTGTTCTCCGCTTTCGTTCTACCTTGCTAGTAGTAGTCTGCCATCCGTATGTACGGTCTCATCTTCACCACCGTCAAGGTACCTCCTACTACGCCGGTTCCCTTCTTGTTCCACTCTGAACGCCAGCGCCTCGTCTGCGTTGGCACGGTCTTTTTTTCCTGGCCACAAGCCCTTAGTAAGGCCTGGTCGGAAACTGGAGCTGTGGTGGTTGACCTGTGGGCTGTGACCAGGACCTGGTGCTGAAGAAGTTCGGCGACGCCGTGTGGGCCGACCTCCTCGCCAAAGCCGGCCTCACCCATGACTTTGTCGAGGCTCAGAACTACGAAGACGGCCACATCTACACTCTCCTCACCGTGGCTGCCCGGGTAAATGCACCTGCCCTCCCTTCTGCTTCTTCTTCTTCATCTCCTCCCATTTCTTGTTGCATTCGCTGCGCATTTGGGGCTGCATCGCGCTTTAATACGTCACGTGTTAAAAACGGCCGCAGGAGCTCAACACAACAGTGCCGGAGCTGCTGGAGGCCGTTGGCTATTGGTTTCCCATCTACGTGAAAACCACAGTACCTGATCCTTTTCACCACTGAGACCACTGCTTCCCTCCCTCTTATGCTTCGCGTTGGTGCGTGCAGCCCTATGGGAAGGTGCTGTCGACGGCTGGCAATTCTCTGAAGGAGATCCTGACCAACATCAACACCATGCATGGCCACATCAAAGTGGGCTACTTCTCCGAGGTGCGCTCCTCCGAGGCGACCCCTTCTAGATCACCTCTTGTGACGTCCTGGTTGTATAGCACCTCCATTGACACACCTCTGGGCTCGCGCCTTGTGTCGCGCTGCAGATGCATCCGCCGACCTTCCGCGTGTCGCGCGAGAAGGAGAACGGCCTCTACCTCCACTACCTCCCCGCCAAGCCCACCCGCAAGGGTCTCTCCCCGCTGCTTGTCGGTACGTCGGGCTGATGAGTCGGCGGAGCGGACACTGCGGTCTGCTCTGACACACGCCGTGGACAGGCATCATCAAGTGCCTGGGCGAGGACCACCTGCGGCTGGCTTCGTTCAAGATCAAGCAGAAGAAGTGGATCGACAAGGGCGCCGATGAGGATGTCTTCGTCGTCAAGTGGAAGACCAACACTGTACACAACGCTTTCCCTCTAAAAGCCCAGAGAGCGAGGATGGTCACTGATGTGTTGTGTGCGCCCAGTTAAAGAAAAAGGCACCTGAGCACACAAGCACGACGCCCATCAACTACGGGCTCGACGCACAAAGCCTGGACAAGGCCTTCCCGTTCCACTTCATCTTCAACCAGAAGCTCGAGGTCCTCCAGTGCGGCAAGGTACATCCCCCTTCACCTTCTCCACCTCACGCCAGGCAGTGACGATCTGGTCTGACCTGGTCTTCTCTGGTCCGCGCAGTCTTTGTCGCGGATCGTGCCGATGCAAGTGGGCGACCGCATCGCCAACCACCTGGAGCTCGTGGCGCCGGCGACAGCGTCGTTCTCCGACTGGAAGTTTCTCACCGAGCGCGGGCGCACAGAGGTCTTCATCTTCCAGCACGCCTTCGCCCATCGGCCCTTCAAGCTCAAGGGCCAGGTAACGCGGACACGCCTCCCATTCATCGCAGACACACACATGATGCATGTTTCAAATTTCTGCGCGCTGACGAGGACACGTGGACCCAACAGCTGCTGTGGCAGGCGGGGATCAAGGCCATGTGCTTCGTGGGCACGCCGCTGATGGGGTCGCTCGAGGAGCTGGACTCGTTCGGACTGGGCCTGAGCGACTTTGCCGCGCACGATCCCACCAAGGACGCCCTCTTCCTCGGCCACGCCAAGACCGCCAACCTGCGCCCCGCCGCCGCTGCTGGTCAGACTGCCGTTGGCCCTGCCGACGACTCGGAGGACACACTGCTCTCGTCATCGGCGTCCGACGTCTCCTTCACAGACTCCGTCACGCCATCTCTTCACTCTTCTTCGGAGATCCCCGTCCGCAGGTCCGGACCCTCGACCGCATCAGAGTCGGACGTGCTGTCGAGCCTGGCCTCGTCCTCGGGGTCGACCTCATCCTCGCCGGCGGACGTGCGTCGGGCCGGGAACGGCGGCTGCCCCTTCTCGGGCGCGGCGCAATTGGCTTCAGCGTACACGTCGTCACTGCCCGCACTCAAGCCCATTCCGCCCAACGGCAGTCCTCGCGGAGGGGGCGCGCAAACGCAGTCCCCGCCGCCCATCTGGCGGCCCGCGTCGGCGGCAGGCCCGTCGCTGCTGGACAAGCTCTTTGGCTCGCGCCAAAAGAGCTCCTACCGGCCCTCGGGCGACAAGCCCATGGAAACGCCGCGGCCACAGGGCACGTCCCTCCGGGCGCTGTTGTCTGGCCACGGCCTCAACGCTGCCGCGATGGCCGCCGCCTCCGACGGGACGGCCCTGGATGACCAGCCCGGTGGCGGAAGCGGGCGGAAGCGGAGCAAGAGCTGCTCGGACAGCGACGAGCTGCAAGCTGTCGAGGACCTGTCGTCTCGCGGCGCCGTCGTCAACCCGCCGACCTCGCCTCGGCTCGACAGCGGCCGCCAGCACCGCCGCGCGGCTCTGACCGCGGCATCGGGGGTGACTCTACCGCGGGACGACGAGCTGCCCCGCCTCTTGACGCGCCAGCCGCGCACGGCCCCAGCGCCGCCGCAGCACTACCAGGCCATCCCTTCGGCCGGGCCAATGCCTCTCCCGGGCCGCCAGCGGCTTGAGAACGCCTTCCAGGAGGTACCCGCGTCCCTCGCCAGCATACCCTCTCGCCCTTTCATGCGCACGCTCGGCTGACGCTGCGGCGGCGGGACGCAGTTGTTGCTCGACGACGCGCGGCACAACTACAAGCTGGTCATGGAGATGCTCCAACAAACCTACGCCGAGTCCAGTGTCGACGACCTCGTGTGCGCGCTGCTCGAGATCTACAACTGCCACGGCAAGTCGATCAACTTCCTGCGGCGAGCGATCGAGCTCGACGTGCGAGCAGCCAACGAGGAGGGCGTGCTCATGCGCAGCGAGACCGTGGGCACGCGCGTGCTGAGCCTCTACATGCGTGGCGCCGGAAAGGACTACATCGGCGGCCTCGTGGCCTCGCTGTCGGCCAAGATCGCCGGCGCCGTGGCGGCCAAGGTGGAGCTTCTGCCCAACAAGGCGCCATCGGACAAGCACACAGCGGTGCTGCTCGAGGTGGCTCAGTCCTTCCTCGAGGAGACCTGCCGCTCGGCCAACGACTGCCCTGTGTACGACCGCCGCCGATGTCCATAATTTCTCCGCCTCATGACCGTTAGCCTCACAAGCAGGGCTTTGTTGATGACGTGTATGCATACAGGAGCGTCCGGCGCGTGCTGCGCATGGTGGGCGAGGAAGTGGCCAAGCGGTGGCCACAAATGAAGCAACAGGGCATCCTCAACCTGTTGTTCCTCCGCCTCCTGACGCCCGCCATCCTCTCCACGCCCAGCAGTACGTGCACACGGCCACATGAAGTCTTGTGCTGTGGTATGGATTGGCTTTTTCGTTTGCTCACGCGCATCTCATGCATGTCACGCACAGTGAACGACATGGCGCGCCGAGTGCAGTTGCTGGTGACGAAGCTGATCCAGAACCTGGCCAACGAGGTGCCCTTTGACGGGCGCAAGGAGGAGCACATGAAGGCCTTCAACGTCTTCATCACCGAACCCAACCAGGCCCTGCTCCGGGCCTATGTCGCTGCTCTCACCGTACGCGATCAACTCCAGGCGTCGTTCCTTTTTAATCTTTATTATATTCTTATCATCTGGGTGGGTCTGCTCTTCGACATGGGTGCAGGACGAGGAGAGCATCCACGAGACGATGAACCACCAGGCCCGGTCGAACCGAAGTCGGGCCACGCCTGGCGTGGACTACGTGGCCATGGAGGAGGCCTTGAGCGTGGTTCGCGACGGTCTCATTGCGCAGCTCGATCCCGTGTGGAAGGTGGCCTCCACCGACCACCACATCGTACGCATTATTATTATTATTATTTTTATATATTTGCTGGTGACTCTAACCTGCCCCGGAGGGGACTGACCGCTCAACAACCAACGAACAAACAGAGCGGGACGTTGCAACGGTTCGTGTCGGTGGGCCTCTGCCAGATGTACAGCGCTATCGGCCGCACGTGAACCAAAAGAAACAAAGGAAGGGGCACAGAGACACAAAACCTGATATGGATATTATTTGAACATGATTATGACAGAATATTCACCGTGTTACACAGTGGTTGCCAAGGGATCTCCACGGTCCCTTGGCAAACGCGTATTTGGTGATTGCACCGATCGTCATATCTCGGCGAACGCGCTCCGGTTGGTGGCCGGTGCGCGGCTTTTTGACCGAAAATGGAAAGTGTCCTGAGGGGGTTGGGGACGATCGCGCGACATTTTTGACGAGCGGTTGTTCTAGAAACGACAGACGTTATCGTTCTACTTTGCACAGGATAACGATGACGAACCAAGCCACATGGTGCAGATGACATAAATCCTGAATGCTGCGCTGCCTTTCTTCTTTTCTTCAAATCCATCGCCATCTCTCACTGACCACTCCTTCCCTTCGCTACCTACTCTGCCATCCGTATGTACGGTCTCATCTTCACCACCGTCAAGGTACCTCCTACTCCTTACACTCCCTCTGCACAGAATTGGCCCCCTTTGGGATGGGGACACACCTGCACCCATCGGTTGGCTGGTGGTTGACCTGTGGGGCTGTGACCAGGACCTGGTGCTGAAGAAGTTCGGCGAGGCCGTATGGGTCGACCTCCTCGCCAAAGCCGGCCTCACCCATGACTTTGTCGAGGCTCAGAACTATGAAGACGGCCACATCTACACTCTCCTCACCGTGGCCGCCCGGGTAAATGCACCTGCCACTCATCTGTTTTTACGCTTTCTTCTTTTTATTCCGACTTTCTTGGTTACATTGCGATCTCGTTTTCCTGCTCCTGAATGCCTAAAAAACGAAAATGACCACAGGAACTCAACACAACTGTACCGGAGTTACTGGAGGCCATCGGCTATTGGTTTCCCATCTACGTGAAAACCACCGTACTTTTGCGTCTTGTCTTTGTTTGTTAGTGCGTTGCTCATTGCCCACCTTCTCTTCTTCATGTGGCATGCCGGATGAGTGCAGCCCTATGGGAAGGTGCTGTCGACGGCGGGCAATTCTCTGAAGGAGATCCTGACCAACATCAACACCATGCATGGCCACATCAAAGTGGGCTACTTCTCCGAGGTGCGCTCCTCCGCCCAGGCCACCTGTGATGAAAAAGCGGATCCGCTTACTTTGCTTCTCTCTCGTACATGGCAGATGCATCCGCCGACCTTCCGCGTGTCGCGCGAGAAGGAGAACGGCCTCTACCTCCACTACCTCCCCGCCAAGCCCACCCGCAAGGGTCTTTCTCCTCTGGTCGTCGGTACGTCGTGACCACAGCCCCGTTTACCATTCACGGTCCGCCTGCCTGACTCGGTGGAGGACCCACCGTGGACAGGTCTCATCAAGTGCCTGGGCGAGGATCACCTGCGGTTAACTTCATTCAAGATCAAGCAGAAGAAGTGGATCGACAAGGGCGCCGATGAGGATGTCTTTGTCGTCAAGTGGAAGACCAACACTGTACACTTGCGCCCTTTAAAGCTATTATACGTTGATAGTGAGTATAACTCATGCATGTTGCGTCGGCAGGTGAAGAAGAAAAACGCCTCCGGGCAAACTAGCGCGACGCCCATCACCTACGGGCTCGACGCACAATGCCTGGACAAGGCCTTCCCGTTCCACTTCATCTTCAACCAGAAGCTCGAGGTCCTCCAGTGCGGCAAGGTACCACCTCCCCTTCACCTTTTCGCCAGTAACATCTGGCCTGATAGGATCCTCTTTGCGAAGTCTTTGTCAAAGATCGTGCCGATGCAAGTGGGCGACCGCATCGCCAACCACCTGGAGCTCGTGGCGCCGGCGACAGCGTCATTCTCCGACTGGAAGTTCCTCACCGAGCGCGGGCGCACAGAGGTCTTCATCTTCCAGCACGCCTTCGCCCATCGGCCCTTCAAGCTCAAGGGCCAGGTATGCGGACACGCCTCCCAGCGTTCTTCATCTCTCATACGTGGTGCCTGTTTCAAAGGCCGACCCGCTGATGAGACCACACGCGCGCACACACATCAGTTACTGTGGCAGGCGGGGATCAAGGCCATGTGCTTCGTGGGCACGCCGCTGATGGGGTCGCTCGAGGAGCTGGACTCGTTCGGGCTGGGCCTGAGCGACTTTGCCGCGCACGATCCCACCAAGGACGCCCTCTTCCTCGGCCACTCAAAAACGGCCAACCTGCGCTCTGGGCGAATCCCTGCCGATGACTATGAGGACAACCTCACTTCATCATCGTCGGACATCTCCATCTCCGACTCCCCGCCGCCATCGCCTCGCTCCTCGACCCCTCCGGAGGACGACCTATCGAACGTGGCATCGGCCTCGCCAGGTGAAGTCCGCTGGGCAGGGGGCGGCTGCCCCTTCTCCAAGGCCGCTCAAACCAACGTGGGTTCTAGCGCTCCTCCACCACCCACACCGCCCGTCTTGCGACCTGCGACTGTTGCAGGCACGTCGCTGCTGGACAAGCTCTTTGGCTCTCGGCAAAAGAGCTCCTACCGGCCCTCGGGCGACAAGCCCACGGAAGCTTCGCGGTCACAGGGCACACCAGCCCGGGCGTTACTGTCATCGCACGTGGGCCACAATAACACCTCCACAGCCGCCTCCGACGGGCAGGCGCAGGATGGCCAGCATGGCGGCAGAGACGGGCATAAGCGGAGCAAGAGCTGCTCCGACAGTGATGAGCCTCCAGCTGTCGAGGAGGTGTCGGGCTGTGGCGCAGGGGATGCTTCGGGCTCTCCTCAGCGCCGCCGTGCGGCTCTGGCAGCGGCGTCAGGGGAGGAACACCTCACCCGAACCGCCATCCGCCGTTCAACACCGCACCATCCGGCCATTCCTCCGGCCGGTCCGATGCCTCTCCCGGGCCGCCAGCGGCTTGAGAACGCCTTCCAGGAGGTACGCTGCCCCACTTTTCATCATTACGAGCTTGGCTGATGATAACACGCTCCCACAGCTGCTGCTCGACGACGCGCGGCACAACTACAAGCTGGTCATGGAGATGCTCCAACAGACCTACGCCGAGTCCAGTGTCGACAACCTCGTGTGCGCGCTGCTCGAGATCTACAACTGCCACGGCAAGTCGATCAACTTCCTGCGGCGAGCGATCGAGCTCGACGTGCGAGCAGCCAACGAGGAAGGCGTGCTCATGCGCAGCGAGACCGTGGGCACGCGCGTGCTGAGCCTCTACATGCGTGGCGCCGGAAAGGACTACATCGGCGGCCTCGTGGCCTCGCTCTCGGCCAAGATCGCCGGAGCCGTGGCGGCCAAGGTGGAGCTTCTGCCCAACAAGGCGCCATCGGACAAGCACACAGCGGTGCTGCTCGAGGTGGCTCAGTCCTTCCTCGAGGAGACCTGCCGCTCGGCCAACGACTGCCCTGTGTACGTCCGCCTCCTTCTAGCCGCCCAATTAATCGTCACCTGGTTGACCTTGATCAAACAAACAGGAGCGTCCGGCGCGTGCTGCACATGGTGGGCGAGGAAGTGGCCAAGCGGTGGCCACAAATGAAGCAACAGGGCATCCTCAACCTGCTGTTCCTCCGGCTCCTGACGCCCGCCATCCTCTCCACGCCCAGCAGTACGTGCACACGGCCTGCTGTTGACTTTCATATGACCAGCCACTGAGCTCACATGCACGCCACGCAGCGAGCGATGTGGAGCGCCGAGTGCAGTTGCTGGTGACGAAGCTGATCCAGAACCTGGCCAACGAGGTGCCCTTTGACGGGCGCAAGGAGGAGCACATGAAGGCCTTCAACGTCTTCATCACCGAACCCAATCAGACCCTGCTCCGAGCCTATGTCGCCGATCTCGCCGTACGCACTTGACACCTTGTCCTTTCATGTTGCGCTTGCTCATCATCACATGATCCTCTACATGGGTGCAGGACGAGGAGAGCATCCACGAGACGATGAACCACCAGGCCCGGTCGAACCGAAGTCGGCCGACGCCTGGCGTGGACTATGTGGCCATGGAGGAGGCCTTGAGCGTGGTTCGCGACGGCCTCATCGCGCAGCTCGATCCCGTGTGGAAGGTGGCCTCCACCGACCACCACATGGTACGCATTCTTGAAAATAATAGTTCATTTTTTTTTTCCTGGTGACTGACCGCTCAACAACCAACGAACAAACAGAGCGGGACGTTGCGACGGTTCGTGTCGGTGGGCCTCTGCCAGATGTACAGCGCCATCGGCCGCACTTGAGCCAAAAGAGGAAAAACACAAAACCTAATTTTGTTTACATTACCTTTTGACACCACTTGGGGTCACACATGCACAGCCAAATAAAATAAATTAAAAAAAACCAATAAAAATTATAATATCGGGCCGCGCTCAGAGCGTGATGTTGAACTGGAGGTCGGGCAGGGTCGGGGCGAGGGCGTATCGCATCTTGCGGGCCTCCAGCATCGGCTCCTTGCACGACCCGTTGAGCTCTCGCGTCTCCTGCACCGGATCATCCGGTCAGCGATCGCTGTTCTGCGGCTACGCTCCATGGTGACGGAGGGGGGAGGGCACACCTCGCCGTGGCTGGGCTTGAAGGTGAGCTTGGCGTTGCCGTTGCGGTTGCCCTGCAGCCACTTGCCCTCGAGCTTGGCGCCGTTGACGAACGACTTCATCGTGCCGTTTCCGTGGATCTTTTTCGTTCGTGTGCGTGGCCGTGTAAGCCGTCCGTCAACAGCCAATGAAGAAGGAGGATTAAGACGTACGAGATCCTTCTTGAAGGTGCCCTCGTACTGGTTGCCGTTGGTGAACCAGATCTCGCCCTTGCCGTTCTTCTTGTCAAACGCCCACTGCATTGCGCACACGCGGTCAAAACAAAAACAAATAAAAATAAAAATAAAGATGAACGGGACGCACCTCGCCGGTGTATTTCTTGATGCGGGAGGCCGAGGAGCCGGCGGTGAAGGTGCCGAGGCCGTGTCGCTTGTCCTTCTTCCAGGCGCCCTCGTAGACGGAGCCGTCGGCATAGCGCATGGTGCCCTCGCCCTCGCGGTAGTTGAAGAAGAACTGGCCCGTGTAGACGCCCTCGATGGTCTTGTGGGTGCCCACGCCGTGCTTCATGTCCTCGAGCCACTCGCCCTCGTACTCCTCAATCAGGAGCGGCGTCCCGTCGGGCGCGCTGTGGTAGGACCGCAGCACGCCCCGCCCGCTCCGCTGCCCGTTGGCCCACCCGCCCTCGTAGACTTTGCCCGTGGCCGTCGTCAGCATGCCCTGCCCGTGGAACTCCCCGTGCAGCCACTCGCCGTCGTAGTACATCCCGTTCACGCACGTCAGCGTCCCCCGCACCGACGGCTGCTCCGACCACCACCACATCAGGAGGCCTCGTGAGTCGCATGCGCTCCCGCGCGCGAGAGAGAGGCGGGCCGTACAAAGTTGTCCTCCCAGTTGCCGTCGTAGACGTCGTTGTTGGCATACCGGAGGATGCCCTGGAAAGCAGACGCGTGATCGTCAGTTGCGCCAGCGCCACGCAGGCCCTGGAGAGGCGCAGTTCAAGCCAAAAGAGGGCGCGCGCCACGTACGTGTCCAGAACGCTGGCCGGCCTTCCACCCGCCCTCGTAGCGGTCGCCCGACGGGTACTCCATGACGCCCTGCCCGTCTGTGCGGCCGCGATGGTGATGCGATCAGTGAGGCCAGTGTGGGCTTCCTCATATAGAAAGACAAGGGAGAAGAGGGTACGGGGCAGGTCGTTGGCCCAGTCGCCGTCAAAGACCTCCTTGGTGGCAAAGACCATGCGGCCGAGGCCGCACTTGAGGTCGTAGGCAAAGTTGCCGGTGTAGGTGTTGCCGTGCTGGCTCATCTCGCCCTTGCCGTGGACCTGCCCGCGGAGCCACTCGCCCCGGTAGAAGGTCGAGTTCTTGAAGACGTACTGCCCGATGCGCTTGTCCCCGAGCGCGGCGTTGGGGCCGCCCCGCGTGTGCTTCTCCTGCGCGTCGAGGATGTCCTTCTTCCACGACTCGCGCTCCTCGGGCGTCTTGAACAGCAGCGAGTAGTTGGTGCCGGGGCCGGTCAGCTCCAGCTGCAGGTTCTTGCCCTTGTTGTCCTTCTCTGTCCCGACCGACACGTCCGGCTCGCTGATCCACATCAGCTCCAGCGGCCACTGGTTCTCCGGCCGGTTCAGCACATCGCGCCTGTTCTCGCCGCCCACGCCCAGCTTGGACAGGACCGTCGGCACGAGGATGTCGTTGAACAGCAGGATGTGCAGCTTCTTCACGCGGTTCCCCAGGTTGGGATCGCGCAGCCCCACCTCGCCCTCGCGCAGCCACTTGCGATGCGGCTGCAGCAACGTCTGTATGTGTGTGCGCGTGCGTGTGCGTGTGTGAGGGACCGACCGGGACAAGGGCGGGTCAATGGGCTGACACGATGGTAGAAAGTTGAGCGTACGCTGGCGTTGAAGTTGACGGTGAGCTGCACCACCTTCTGGCGCTGCTCGTGCTCCTTCAGGTTGGAGTCGAGGAACACCGCCACCTCATCCACCTTCTTCAGCGCTTCCTGTGGAAACAAAGTGGCGCTCCGCTCGTGAGACCAAGCCAAAGCTCAAGCCAAAGCCGAGGGAGTGATGCCTTGAGGAGCGGGCTGTCCGGGTGGGACTCGGGGGTGCGCTTGAGGAGGTCCTCGAGGAGGAGCTTGTAGCGCGGGATGCGCTGGATGGGCATGATGATGATCGACTCCAGCCGCGACGCCTGCAGCCGCTGCAGCTCCGCGTCCAGATTCTGTTGTTGGGTGTAGTGTTTAGTAAAATATTGAGGAAAATGACCAAAAAAGCAAAGAAAAGCAAAAAAAAAGGACGTACGTCGATGAGGCCGCGGAAGGCGGGGTCCTTGAGCATCTCCGTGTAGTTCTCCAGCGTTTGGCTGTAGCTGTTCTCGTAATCTTTGTACATCTTCAAAAACGGCGCCTGGACGTGATGCACGCAGACAACATCCATGCCGGTCAGGGAGTGAACGTGAAGGTCAGGAAAAGGAAAAAGGAGAAGAAGAGAGTCGAAAGACTTGCGGGACTTGGATGGGGAGAAAGGCGCACCATTTCGACGAATATGTGCCCGACGGTCGAGTTCTCGTTCCACGCGGCCATCACGGCCTCCAGGCGCTTCAAGAGCTGACGTTCGTGTTTGTGGCAAATGGAAGGGGGAATGAGTCGACAGCACAAACGATTAATTGTCGACAAGGGAGGAGAACCTCTCGGTTGAAGGGGATGAGCTGGAGGACGGCCGGGAAGATCTGGGTGACCTGCAGGGCGATTTCGGCCATCTCCGGCAGGCACGAGTCCTTGGCGAACCCGAGCATCGGCGTCTGGTACACCTGCGCACGTGGCCAAATACACGATCACGCGCGTCAGACAAGAAGTTTGCGATGGGGGCCAAAAAACCAGGCCTTGGGCGACGTACGTCGACGAGCGTGCAGAGCGCGGTGATGTAGGAGCGCTCCGTCTCCAGTAGCTCATTGGCGATCTTGGTCCGGCGCTCTGCAGCAGATCCCCAGCCACCAGCCACCCCCATCACGATCATCGTCACGATCATCATCATCATCATCGTTGTCAGCTGGACGCCGGCGTGCGAACGAGAGCAGTCGAGCGCGCACCGAATGGGGTCTCGCTGGACGAAGAGGAGGAGGACGATGACGAGCCGATCGACCCGGAGCCGGAGCCCGGCGAGGGGATGGTGGACATGGAGCCCGACGCGGCGCTGCCGCCGAGGCTCGCGAACGCGCCCAACGAGCCGCTATTCCCGCCTGTGGGGCTCATCGGCGGGACGACCGCCGAGCCGGCGGCCCGAGGGAAGTAGGATATGGGCCGCGAGGAGCCCGTGGGCGACGTCAGCGCCTGCGACATGCCCTCCCCTGTGTGTGCGCGCACGCGTATGAGCCGAGTGCCCTATGAGGCCACCACGCTCCTGTGGGACGGAGCGAGATGAAGAGGGAGATCATACCGCGGCCGGGGAAGACGCTGATGGGCCTGACCATCAGGCCCGACGGCTCGGAGGACGTTTTGACAAGGCCAACGCCGCCGTCCGGCCCCGACGGCACGATGCCGCGCATGTTCTCCTGGCTGCCTGTGGGCGTGCTGCTGGTGCTGCCCTTGGCGTCCTCAAACTCGTCCTCGTCGTCTCCGGCGTCCTTGCCGCCCACGCGCGAGCCCTTGAGCTTCTTGGCGCGGCCCAGAAGGTTCTTGCCAAAGTCCTGCAGCTTGCCCGTCGTCCGGTTGTTGGCTCCGCTGCTGGTGCTGCTACTGCTGCTGCTGCCGCCAGAGGTGGCGGCGCCGTGTTCCCGGACCTCGCGCAGCAGCTCGGCGCGTGCGTTGAGATCGCTGTTGTTGTTGCGCTCCTCGAGCGAGAGCGCGATCTGGTTCTTGAGCGACGAGAAGTCGGCGCTGCGCCGCCGCACGCTGCCGCCCGGCGAATGCACCGCGACGGCGTGCGGCACCGGTGCGCCGATCACGGTACCGCTGCCGAGCGGCGCCACCGGGTAGTTGGACGGCGTGAATGATGACACCGCCGGACCGTTCCCCGACGGGACCGGCGCGTCGAGCGCCGGCCGCGCCGCACGCACGGGCGGCTGTGGTGGCGGCTTGCGCTGGTCTGCTCGTAGGAGACACTCGATTAGCGAAGAAGTGGCTAAGAAGACCGCACAAGGAGGGGCGCGTACGGAGGGAAGGCGCGGAGGCGGTGAGGGGCGCCGAGGCCGATGATGACGATGACGACGCCGCCGCGGAGAGGGGCACGACATCGCGGGGCGGCAGGGTGCCGTCGAACGAGCTGGGCGAGTTGGGCGCCGTGCGGGCCGGGCGCGGCGGCTTGCCTCGCATCTGTCCGCACACAGCACGCCAGTCAGTCAGTCAGTCAGTCAAAAGAATAGGTCTGAGGCCAAGAGGACAAAAAGGAGTCGCGCGTACGGGGTTGAAGGGCGGGTTGGGGCCGCTCGCCGAGGAGGTGGACGTCGTGGTGGAGGAAGACGAGGTCGGGTTGTCGGATCCATTGGAGAAGCTCGTGCGGCGGAGGGTGGCGCCTCCCGCCGTCGTCTGGTGGGCCGCGGCGGCCACCGCCGCGCCGCCGCTGCCGCCACGCCAACTGGTGCCACCGGTGCCGTGGCCCGCGACGCCCGCGGTCGTGCGCTGCTCGGCGGCCATCATGGCCACCTCCTTGATGTCCTTCCACGACGACGACCGCCGGATGCGGGCCGGCGAATAGACCGGCTGCGCCGTGCTGCGGTCCGCGCCGCCAGCGCCGGCGTGCGGCCCGGCGGCGGCCGCTGTGGAGACCGCCGGGCGGGGCGACGAGGCCGAGGCGGGGAGCGGGCTGGCGGCCCGCGGGGCCTTGGGCGAGTGGGCCAGCGACGACGAGTTGGCTGAGGAGGAAGAGGAGCCAGACTGGATGGTGGGGAGAGGACGGAGGAAGGAGGAGGACGAGTTGGAGGAGGCGAGGGCGCCCACCTTGGGTGGGGCGATGGGCCGCGGTGATGGCGTGTGAGTGGGCGGTTGCGGCGAGGTGGCGGAGGAAGAGGAAGAAGAAGAAGAAGTGGAAGAAGGAGCAGCAGTTGAAGAGGGAGAGAAGTTCAAGGAGCGAGGGTCGCCCACCGTGTTGCGGTAGGTCGAGTTGACCGGCGGGCGGCCGCCCTCAGGATTTCGGAGGCGCGGCTGCTGCGTGGCAGGCGAGACGGGGGGAGGCACCCGCGCGGCCATCTGGTTCAAATATTCGGCCGAATCTGTACTCTCCCCTTCCCAATCCACATTCTCATCAGCCATTCAGCTCCTCTTTTGTTTTAAATGCAGATTTAATAAACTGTATTTGTTTTTTCCAACGATTTCAAATCGCTTATTTTTGGTAATTAACTTCAGTTGGAGCCAAGATGCAAAAGAATGAAGCCTGCTCAGGATTAAAGAAGGAGGGGGGGGAGGTTGAACCTTAGAAGAGGAAACGTTTTGAGAGATCCAGATGGCCTCCGCTTCCAAAC
>NAVB01000120.1:0-77535 GCA_002179805.1 Acanthamoeba lenticulata | reverse complement strand
TTTTAATATTTATATTAATTTTATTGCATAAGTAGCATTCTTGACAAAAAAGGGTTGGTGGTGCGAAAAGGAAAGGTCCGCCAAGCTTGGAGCTGCTTGTCTGCAGGATAAGGCAAACAAGAGGCCGCAACTGCACCTTGGTAACCTCTTCTCCCTCGTCCTCCCTGCACAGTCCTCAAACGAGCCGAGGAAGGAAGACTTTTTCGCTTAGATCGGGGAGATGGAACAGCCAGGAGATGGACTGCGAATCCTGAAAAAAGAGGTGACTGTTGAACTTCGCAAGGAGTTGAAGGAGATGCTGTTCAGCGAGCTCGTGAAACAAGACCCACTCACGCCTCGCAGGCGAGGTTCGGCTCCGGTGCAAACGGAGGTATGCCTCTACGATTCTAATCAGCAAGAGGGCGGGCTGACAGCAACATCCTTGTCTGGGCCTCCCGAGGTCGACCACAATGGGCTGGATGGAAGTTTGGAAGCTTTGGGCAAGCTTCTTGAAGAAAACGTGAATCGACTACGCACCGACTTGCGAGTGCTGACGCGCAAGCTCGACCAGGCGGAAGCCTCAGTAGGACAGAGCACGGGGATGGGCGCCCCGGCCATGCCGCCCGTGCTACCACCGTTGGACCATCAGTCAATGCCTTCGCCGCTTCAGCTGGACAACCCACGCAGCAAGAAGCCCCTAGCGATAGTTCTGCCGAGTGAACTGCTGGCCAACAACATGAACTTGAGCAGTGAAACGGTCAGAATTATCAAGCGTGTGCCGTACCGCGGCTTCAGCTGCGACCAGCTCGAGGACAGCGGCCACTTGGACGACAACAGTTTTGATGAAGAAGACGAAGAAGGCGATGAGGACGACGCGACACTGACGACCTCTCGGGTGTCTTTGGAAGATGAGGACGAGCTTGTGACGCTCAATGTGGGCGGCCGTCGATTCCAGACCTTCAAGCATACTCTGCTGCGACTTCCGGACAGCTTGCTCGGCCGCTACGTCACTTCGCAGCACTACGAGAAGGAGATCAAGTGCGCATCGCCTCTCTTTTTGTATTGTTTCGTTGTGTGGCTAACCACGTGCTCCAAGGCTGAGCTTGAGCCGTTTCAGACAAAGAGAACCCTTTTTTGACCGAAACAGCGTCGCCTTTGAAGCCATTCTCGACTTTTATCGAACTGGTGCGTCGATGATCAGCCAGCGCGTCCATCATGCGAGAAGTGCTACTCACGGGTGTACGGCATGCAGGCGTGCTGCTGCAACCGCCACAGCTGCACGAGGAGATTTGGAAGGGCGAGCTGAGCTTCTGGGACGTGAAGGAGACCGAGCTCCCCAAGAGCGTGAAGAAGAAGCGAGACAAGCTCACCAAGCGAAAGAAGAAAAAGAAGAAGGCGCCCAAGGACAAGTACCAAGACCCCGACAGTTCGCGGCTCACTCCCCCGACTGGCCGCAGCTGGGAGGAAGCCGACGTTCCGCAAACCAAGCAGGAGAGGGAGAAGCACAAGCTTCACAGCCCGCGGTAGGGCCTTCTTCTTGCCGCGCTCTGGGCTGCTGCCCTGGACTGACGTCACGAGTGCGCGCTTGTGGCAGACGGCTGGTCGCGAACGACAGGCTGAGCGTGGTCACCAAGGGCCGGCCAGCGTCGCTCAAGGACGTCAGTCTCCGTATCAAGGGCTCCGAGTCAAGCCGGGACGACCGGTCCTACAGCTCAACGGACTTGACCCATTCTCCCTTGCTGTCCAAGAAACAGAAAGAGAAAGTGAAGGGGTCCACGATCAACACCCCTTACGACGTACGTCGATCCTGCCCGCAGTGACCCTCTTCTTCTTCTTCTTCTACTGAGCTCGCTCAGCCTAACGTGAGAAGTCATGAAAACAGGCCCAACTGGGCGGAAGCGATAACTCGTGGAAGAAGAAGAGGCGGTCCGGCATTGTGCTGCCCTCCGAGCTGAAGCAGGAGAGGGAGAGACACGACAAGACCAAGAACAGAAGGAACAGTGAAGTAGGTGGGATGAACGATGAGCGACTGTAGGCTGACTGCCAGTCAGGCAGTCCAGGGCAGCGCTGCTGCCGGGCGCGATCCTGTTTGTACAGTCCAGGGCCACCCACGCACACAACTGCAGCACAAAGAAAACACTGCAAAAGCCAACATCGCGCAACACGAATTGCTTTCTTTCTGGTCTTCCCAATGAGGTGGACACTCTCGAGAGAAGGCAGCAAAAAGTGGAGGTGTTGGAGTCGATACGCAGCTTCCTGAGAGGACCCACTCAGGGCTGTAATCCCTCCACCAAGGGGACCGGCGTCTTTTCCCTGCTCTGTCGCCAGCCTGAGGCGGTGCGACGCTCATCATCGACCTTGAAACCCTCCCCTCCGAGAGGGCCCCAATGTCGAGTCTCCTTCTGGACGGGGCAGCGGCCTTCGGCGTGAGCCTAAACTCCCGCTCGACTGCGCACGCCTCCAATCCCTCCACCCACATACCCCGCAAGCACGGTTACAGCCAACTGCTTAGGTTGGCCGGCGATCTTCTTCCTCAAGGAGCACCGCTTTATGGGCGGTTCCTCCGCGTGCTTTCGGCCTTATGGGAGCGGCAACAATATTATTGACGACATATGCCCTTGTGTGTTGGCTCACGAGGGGCAGTGTCCGCGAGTTCTACTCGAGTGGCCCCATCCACCCTCAACAAGGGCCGGGAGGACGACCAAGACACATGATCCTTCCGCGATTGGCGTATGCACTGTACGAGGCAGTGTAAATACGTTGAGCTCTTGAAACCATCAAACCACACATTCATCACACCATGAACACAGCCAAGCTGCTCCTCATCGGGCTTCTCGCCCTTGTCCTGGTTCTTTGTGCTCTGGCTGAAGAAGCCGTGGGACGACATCCACTGTGCGAGAGCGGACACCGGCCAGACAACCAGGGCTGCTGCCCTGAGATTATCAAAGGCAAGCCATTCTACCGCGACGTTGGGACCAAGTGCTACCCTAAGTTGTTCCCCGACGGCATCTTCTACCCCGACTCTCATGGGTGCGTCTCGGCCAAGGCGGGCTTTACTCGTTACAAGCTAACAGCAGTTATACGTGAGACCAGATGCTATCCGACTGACAATGGCAAGTACTTCGTCCCGCCCGAGGGTTGCCCTGGGGAGAGGAAGTGCGCCGAGAGCTGCATCTCGCCGCCCAGCAAGGAAGGCACACAATTGGAAGAACTCAAGAAGATGCCCCGGGACGAAGTGGAGGGCAGCCACAGGAAGAGACCCATGGATGACCAGCATCACCAGAAGCACAAGCCCGGCCACCAGGAGGTGGATCACAAGAAGCGCCCAAGCGAGGACGAGAACAAGCATCACCACAACAAGCCCCAACACGGCCACGACAAGAGCGCCAAGGAGTCGCCGAAGCCGTCGATGATGGCCAAGTGTCCGTTCGGCCAGGTGGCGGACGCCGAAGGCTGCTGCCCCCGCCAGATCCAGGGCAAGTGGTTCCCGCGCGACCACAACGGGTGCTATCCGGTCCACACGCTTCATCATGGCGCCCTCTACGCCGACGAGCAGGGCTGCTACCCTGACCGCGTGACGGCCCAGTATCTCAAGGCGGGCGAGCGGTGTCCCCACTTCCGCCAGTGCGCCCGCGCTTGCGACGGTCATCATTTATAAAACAAACATCAACGTTGCGAATAAACATCTTGCTTGAAGACGTCTTCAGGCAAAGTAGGGGGTGGCGGTCACCAGTTGATCATAGGTGATCGAGACGGTCGTAGGAGCTGCAGCGCCAGGCACGGTGGGAGCAGCTGGCTTGGCCGGACCAGCAGCAGCCGGAGGAGGAGCGCAGCTTGCAAAGAAATCAAAGTAGCTGCGCAAGCTGCCAAGGTAGAGCGCCAGCTCGGTGAAGCCCTCGATGGTCAAACCCTTTTGCATGGGGTCGAAGCGGCTCAGCACCGACGAGAGCGCATGGGGACTGAGCGGGAAGTTGGCGGTAGCGAGGGCGCCCGCAATCTCGGTCCCTGCGTGGGTAGCGGTTTGTTCCTCTTCCTAATCTTACCCCCCCCCAAAGCAGTCGCGGAAGTTGATGTAGTGCGCCGTACAGTTGTCGAGCTTGCCCGAGCGGTCGCGGTCATGGTACAGAAACGCATTGCGCACGGCGAGAACGAATTGGTAGAGGCAAACAAACTCGTGTATGCCAATTTGCCCAGTCCTGTCGGTGTCGAAGGTCTGGATCAAGCGCTTCAGCGTCGCGGGGCTGAGCGTGACCTACGTTTGGGGGGAGAAGGTGGCGCCGTGAACAAGGGGGAAGGTGCCAGGTCCCAAGGAGGGCAGGAGCGCACATTGGCCTGCGCAAGAGCCCGCCCGAGTTCGTTCTCGTCGAGCTGACCGCTCCTGTCCGTGTCAACCACGGTAAACCAGCCTGCCGGTACAACAAGATCGTTACTTCTGGGTATTACGGCCAGGTAGAAGAGGGTGAGGGAGGTCGGACCTTGGATCTGGCTGATGAGCATCGCGTCGGCTCCGTAATAGACGCCCCACTGCAAGAAGCGTGCAAGCGTTGAGCGCTCGTGGGTTAAAAGAAGTGAAAAGGCCAAAACGTACCCACGGCTGACCCAGGGCTGACATAGTGGTACTGTTGAAGGGCAGAGAAACAAACAAAAACAAGCGTTTGTGCCCCAACGGTGTGCTCCTCTTTCCTTTTTTGTTGCAACGGAATGCATAAAATGCATGCGCTTCATTCTTTTGCGCGGCCGAGTACAAGCGCGCAAGGTCGTCACCTTTAGATGGAAGGGCAGGTGGAGATCGGGGCGAACCCGATGCGGTCCAGGTTCTTGTCGAAGGCGACGTGATAGCGCTGCATGAAGATGTCGCCAAGGATGATCCCCAGGCCGTCCATCGAGTAGATGCCCCTGTGTTGTGTAGCATCATTTTTGTGTGTGAGTACATCCGTGCCGTTTCTGTTCCCTTGACAAAGAGAGAGAGAGAGAGAGAGAGCGAGAGAGGCATGCGACGTACATGCAGTAATAGCCGGGAACGCCAGCTCCCTGCCACTGTGCCACAAGAAAGACGCAATCGAGGCGTGAGCATTGGCAGGTGCACGGTGGGCTTGAGGCGGTGGCCATCGTACGAGGTAGTCGATGGGCTGGATGGGCAGGTCGCCGATGCCCGGGAAGTTGATGGAGAAGGTCGGGAAGAGCTGGACCTGCTGCGGCGTCATGGGGATGCAGGCGCCCTCGAAGATGTTTTGGCTCTTGTTGTTAGCGTTGCACACGCCCGGCAGGTCGACCTTGGCGCAGAGCGCGACGAACTGCTTGCGGATGGCCGCGAAGATGTCCGACGGCACGATCAAGAGGGTCGTCCCCGAGTCCACGATGACGCCATTCCAGTTGAGCCAGTACCACGAGTACCCGATCGACTGGTTGCCCACCTTGATGTCGTTGATCTCCACGTTGTACCTGCCCGCACGCACGTCCGGCCCAGCGTTAAGAGAGCCACATGAGAGAAAGCGCTCTGCGGAGCGTGCGGAAGCCGCGCATTACCACTGCTCCTGCGAGAGCGGCGTCCACTTGAAGTTCGGGTCCTGATGGCGAGAACACAGAGAGGTGAATACAATGAAACGCAAAGGGGTAGCTTGCTTGCTTGCTGTTCTAGTACCTTGCTGTAGTCGACGCCGAGGGTGAGCGCGCCACCCTGCGGCCGGAGGCACATGGAAAAGCCGTTGTAGAAGTTGTAGGTCGAGTAGAGCGTATCAAAGACAGAGGCGCCGGACCACGAGGAAAGGGACTCAAAGGCGAAGCCCATGATGCCATCCACACCCGTCTGTTGATGATGGTGATGATGGTATCAAGCCGCCGGTCAGCTGGATGACGGGAGCTCTCAGGCCACACACACATCACGCAAAAGCGCCAGCTGTACCGCTTCGAAGCCATTGGGGGCGTCCACGTTGTTGGTGGCGCCAAACACGAGGGAGTTGCCCTGCGTGGAGTAGTTGCCAAACACAAGCACGTCGCGGGCCAGGTTGCCGCTGATGGACGAGCCGTCGCCATACCTGGCACAAGGAGGAGCAGGGAAGAAGAGCGCACACGTTGAGCTTCACCTTCAAGTGGACTCAACCGGACGCGAGAAGGCAGGCGGCGCACTGGTTGTCAAAGTTGCAGTTGCCCAGGCCATTCGAACACTCGTTGGTGCAGGTCAATGAGGTCGACCCGCAGTCGACCCAGCCCGCGCTCGAGGACTTGGAGGAGTCGTAATAGGCGTAGCGCTTGCCGCAACCGGAGCATCCGGCCGAGAAGGCGATCAAGTCGGTCGAGCCTAAGCTTCCCACAGGTGAGAAGCAAATTCCCGCTCGTGACCAGCAGTAGAGCGAAAGTGTGGAAAAATATAAATAAATTGCTTCTTTTATTAAAAGTCGGGGCGGGGTCGGCACCGGTGTCAATCTGGATGTTGAGGTACTGCGGGGGCGTGCCGAGGCCCACGGCCGCAAAGTACTCGCCCCACACGTTGAGGTTGCCCGTGAGGTGGATGGGCTGGCCGACCTGGGCCGCCCGCCGCGAGAGAAGCGTCGTCTTGCGCGCGTTGAGCGGCACCACGGCCTGCGAAGACGCAAACTGCACGAGGATGGCCAGGCCCAGCACGGCCAACACAACGCCTACCGACACGCGCATGAGGAGAGCACAACAAAACAAAAAGAAAAGGCCTGGCATACGCGGTTTGTCCCCGTTAATTGCCCCCCCAGCCAATCATGTCTGCCCCAATCGGCCAATGGGCGGATCACAGTGATTACAATGAAGGGGGTGTACAAATGGCGGGAAAGAGGACGTGTTCTCGCTACGCAGGGAGTACAGAAAAAAATAACACACACACGAGTGTTGGGGTGGACCCACCCCGCCACCCACCATCACCACCACCACCACACCATCACACAACGCGCGCATGCGAGAGTGCGTCTTGGCCGTCTCCTCACAGCGCAAGTAGCACGCCCTTCAAACATGCATGGCGAGAACATGACGGGTGATGATGGCGATGATGAACAAGTGTACTCGCGCCGCGCGAGCAAGAAGACTCCTGAGCGTAACGCCATCTCCCTCCTCCTGGCCGCCATAGCTTACAAAGATCCCGGGCCTCCCCCACCACTTGTGTCACACCGGGCAGCTGCCTTACTTGCCCGTCAAGTTCTGGATGAGGTCCTCGAGAGGAGCCATTTCCTGAGGCGAAGCAAGGGGCAAGTCAGACTACAGGTCAAGCGCAACAGCACGCGATTGAGCCGACAACGCACCTTCCTTGGCACCAGGTCAAACTCAGTGACGAAGTAGTAGTAGTGCTGGACGGAGAGAGGAGAAAGAAAATCATCATGTCAGGAGGCAAACAACGACAAAAGGGACATGTCTGTCAGCAGGAAAGTGTATAAACCTTGAAGCAAGTGTTGAGGTGAGCCTCCTCGCCAAGATCAACGATCTTCTCGAAGTGAGAGTAGTAGATGTGGGCATACACACGGAACAGACGCTTGAAGATTTGCTTGATCTGATTTTAGGCAAGGACGAGGGGGTCGTGAGCAACGGCGGTGGAGGGAATCGAGAAAGAAAAAGAAAGAAAAAAAAAGCACAGCGGCTCACCTCGAGAACAAAGTTCTTCGGGAAGGGAACGTCCGTCGTTGGGGGGAAGAGCTGTTCGTTGTCGAGCTTGGATTGGATCCACTCCATGAGCTTGTCCACGTACTCAGGAGCAGACACCTGCAACAAGCAAATTTGGTTAGATTGGGAAAAAAGCGAAGATCAGATGAAAATAATGATTAAAAAAAGGGTAAAAAATGCGCAAGCTAAAAAATGCGCTAATGTACCTTGACGGGCCTCTTGTTGACTTCGTCGGCCCAGAGATACTCGTACTTGGGCGAGGCGCTCATCACAGGGCAAGTCTTCTCCGTGCAGAAAAGCGTGATGCTCCCGTAGAGGAGATTGACTTGGTTGAAGAAATCGACCGTGTTGGTCGCCAGCCATTCATTGAGGTCTTCGCCCTCAGGCAACGCGACGGCCATGCGAATGTCTCCACTTCCGAGCGTCTCCTTTGCCTTCTTGTGCAGCTCATATCGCTTCGTCCCCTTCTTGAAATGTTTGCGCTCCTTGAGCGTCTTGCTCTTGTCCGCGAAGATGCCCTTCTTCAACATGTTGCAGCTGCCCTCTCTCCGTCAACGCTGATACTCTTAGGAATGTGTGTGGAAATGAAGCCGAAGATCGACCCAGATGGGAGAGGAAAGTTCTTTCTTCGCGTTTGTTGGATGCAGGGAGAGGGTTGCCCCAGCCGTTGGGATGTCTCTCTCTTCGCCGTTGTCTGCAGCAACACGGATGAACGGACTTTGTCTCTTCTTTTTTCATACGATTGGCTGGATCGTCATTGTTTGATTGCTGACGTCACGCCAGCGCTGCCGTGACCTGCGCCAAGATGAACAACCAGGAGCACACGCAACAGCCTGCCAAAGAGGAGATTGCTGCCTTGCGAAAGAGGCACATATGGTACGCTTGCGCTACATGCCCCTTCCTACGATAACTTCTGAGCCTGTACTGGGCCAACCAGTGGTGCTCTGTCCATCTCGTACTCGAGTGCTCCTCTTTACATCGTGCGAGGTCTTGGTGCCTACCTCTACGACGAGCAGGGGCGTGGTTACCTCGACCTCGTCAATAACGTTTGTCACGGTGTTGCTTTCCCTCGCTGCCTCTGTTCCAACCACGCACGTACTCACATGGCTGTGCGTTGTAGTGGGCCACTGCCATCCGCGAGTCGTTGCGGCGGCACAGCAGCAACTAGCATTACTGAACACCAACACGCGCTACCTGCAGTGCGTCAGCTGCAACTTCTAGTTTAAAAGTTGATGTGCTGCTCACGAACCTTTCGCGTTGCTGTGTCGCGGACAGCCCCAACATTGTGGAGTTTGCCCGCAGGCTGTCGGGAACACTGCCCTCGGCGCTTCAAGTATGCTTCTTCGTCAACTCGGGGAGCGAAGCCAACGACTTGGCCCTGCGCCTGGCGCGATGTTTCACCAAGGGTGAGAAGCCTCCCCATCCCTCTCGCTACGCCCGCGGCAGGCAACAATCTCCTGACACTGGTGGCGTGGTCGTCTTAGCCAAGGACGTCATCTCGCTCGAGCAGGGCTACCACGGCGCTCTGACGTCCACAGTCGCCATCAGCCCTTACAAGTATGAAGGCAAAGGCGGTTTCCGCCCGCCCAAGTGGTCCCACAAAGGTTCAGTCGCAAAAGGGATCAGAGTGGGGCTGGGCATCTTTTCGCTAACTGGCTTTGTCCGCTCCATGTTGGGCATCGCAGCGATGATGCCGGATCCTTACCGCGGGCCTCACCGCTGGTCCGACCCTCGCGCGGGCGAGAAGTATGCGGATCACGTGCAGCACGTCATCGAGGACATGCAACACCAAGGCCGCAAGCTCGCCTGCTTCATCGCCGAGACCGTGATCAGTTGTGGAGGCCAGATCGTCCCGCCCAAGGGCTACCTTGAGGCCGTTTACGGGTACTGACTCGCACCCGGGAAGGGCTGGGTAACCGAAGGACGACTCGGCCTCATCAGTGCGTGACTGGCCACAGACACGTGCGGCGAGCTGGGGGCGTTTGCATCGCGGATGAAGGTACACGCTGGCGTCGTATCGTGCCCTTCCTTTCTCATCGAGAAGACTGAACACAACCTGGACATGATGTCGACAGTGCAAACCGGATTTGGCCGCGTGGGCACACATTTCTGGGTACGATGAGCCTGCTCCAGCCCGACAGTAGGCTGAGGCCGCAGAGAAGAACTCATGGCGCGGGTGTGGTTGGGTCAACAGGCTTTTGAAACCCAGGGCGTGGTGCCAGACATCGTGACCATGGGCAAGCCGATCGGTACGTGCCAAGACAAGAAGGCGGCGGTAGGCTTGAAGGCGCACGCGACTAACGTGGCTGGCTGGTTGCCTGTCAGGCAATGGCTTCCCGCTGGCTGCCGTGGTCACGACGCAGGAAATCGCTGACGCCTTCGCCAAGAACGGTGCGTCCAGCGAGCGCTCTTCCCGTCTCAGACGTCTCCCATTGGAGGCTGACCTGCTGCGGCTGGCCAGGCATGGAGTACTTCAACACGTTCGGCGGCAACCCCGTCGCGTGTGCAGTAGGCCTCGCTGTGTTGGACGTCATTAGGTACTGCGTCTGCGTCTTGCATGTGTGGTCCTATCCGCTTCCTGTGCTCAGTGACGGGCCACCGTAGGGACGAACGGCTTCAGGAGAACGCGTTGAATATGGGTAACTACATGATGGCGCGTCTCCGCGCGCTTCAGCAACAGTACAGCATCATCGGTGCGGTCCCAATAGGCTTGGCTTTGGAGCTGCAAAACAAACAACACTCACCGTGGCGCAGGCGACGTGCGCGGCTATGGCTTGTTCCTGGGCGTCGAGCTTGTGCGCGATCGCGAGACGCTGGAGCCAGCGGAGCAGGTGGGCGCAGACTGAGTCCCATACATCCTTCGCCGTTGGTCGCTGAACCGAAAGGTGGGGGCTTGTGCAGGAGATCAACGCCATCGTCGCCATGATGAAGGACAAGGGCGTGCTGCTGGGCACGGACGGACCCTACCACAACGTGATCAAGATAAAACCGCCTCTGGTCATCTCCAAGGCCGACGTGGACCGGTTCGCGGACGCGTTGGCCGACAGTCTCGCCTCCCTCGCCCAGATGCACGCAGCGCCACCTCAACAAGACAGCCGAGCCCGGCTGTGATCCCCGGTTGTTGTGGGATTTCGCCGTGCCGCGCAAGGTCGACTTTGAAACGCGCTTGATCGATGCCAGTGCGTGGTGGTCTCGGCCAAGAGAGAGTTTGCGGGCTCGGTCTGTGGATTCATGACTGCGCCTACAGGGCCAAGGGGCACCGGTTGCTGTGTTCATGTGACATGCTGTGGGCCCATTGGTTATTTAACTGCGCTAGAACGTTGGAGTCCAAAAAAAGAGGAACCAGGCGACAAGGGAGGCTCCGGGACACAGAAACGACCTGAAAGCTAAAGAAAGAGAGAGCAAGAGGGGTCAGAAGCAAACAACAGAGGAGGTCGCGCAAGCAAAGTTGGGAATGCAGCGGGGGCTCTCCTTTAATGTGGTGGTGAGCGCCGTGTGCCTCTTGTGGGTCTTATCTGCTTGTGCGGGCGCGTTCCCCTCCGGCTTGGCGCCACTCGAACAACCACAGGCAAGTTAACCCGATTTACCTCCTTTTCTCTTCTTGTTCCTCCTCTTTCTTCATCTTCTTCGTCTTGTATGCCTCCTCACTTTCTTGCGGCTTCGTGCCCACGGTTGTTCTCTTTCTCGGCAGGTCGAGTGGCGTTCTTGGTCGGGACGAGCGTGGGACCAACCCATGCGGCGCGCAGACACGAACCAAACCGACGTCGACGACCAGTGCCTCTACCTTGCAACGCTCAAGACGTCGCTGTCCTCCGGCAGCGTGGGCATCAAGGGCACTGTGATCGCGCTCAACTCGACCGGTCAGGAAGTGGCTACTTTCTCCTCCATGCCGTTGGCCCTGGCTATCGATTCTGTTGATATGAGCCTCTTCGTCTCAACGCCCGTCAGCATCCAAGAGTAGCGTGTCCTCCCCTCTTGTTCTTCTCTTTGTGCCGCCTGCCAACAGCGTTCCTCAGGTTCGACGTCGCGGCGAGCCTGGCCAGCGACGGCAAGACCTCGTGCCCGTGCTCCTTTTCGACGCTGAGCCTCGATAACGTCGTCCAGTACGTTGACCGCCTCCTCTTCCTTGCGCCGAGACAGCTTTTCTCATACCCCTGGCGTGCTATCAGGACGCTAGCTGTCGACGAGGTCAGGCGACGACTGTTCTTTGCAACAGACCTGAAGATCTGCTACCGTGGCGTGGATGAAGACGAAATAATCTGCGTCATCTACGCCCCGAACGACAACCACACCTTTCAGAACCTCTACATTCCTCCTCGTACGCTTCATCTCCTTTTCTTCTTTTCGTGATTATTTATTCATTTTTCTAAGTACACAGTCGACATGAATTGATTGATCCCGCGTCATGTGCAGAGAGCTCGCTGATGTACGTGACGACCAACGAGGCGGCCGAGGTGTACGTCATCTCCCTGGCCAACGACGCCACGTTCATGCAGATCCAGGACCTGTGGAAGCCGTTCGGTAGCGCTGGCAGAGCCTTTAGCGGTTTGCCCCCCCCCCCACCCACGGTCAAGCACGTCCCCAGCCTTCTATTGGGCTGATTGAAATTTGTGTGGCCTTGAGAGCAGGGATGACCGTGGGGTCGACGGGCAACCTGTTCATGATGTCGCCCATGTCGGAGAGCCAGCCCTGCGTGGTGATCGAGGTCAACCGGAACAACGGCAGCGTCGTGTCGTGCTTCAACCCGCCCCCCGAGCGGAGGACCTACTTCGAAGCCGTCTACGGGCTGCTCTACAGCAACGTCTCGAACCTCTTTTACACCATGATCGAGTCGAGCTACAGCAACGTATCAACGAACGGCAGCAGTTCCACCTACGACGTTCGTCGTCCTCACTCATCATCCTTATTGTCTTCTCAGCTCTGCTCATGGTCGCTGACGCGGGGCAACAACAGGTCCAGCTGTTCGATCTCGTCGCATCTTCCAACGCGTCCGGCCAGCTGGTGAACAACCACATCAGCTATCTGGCCACGGGCCTCACGACGCCCGTGGACGGCGCGCTGGGCCCGTGCCCGCGGCCGGCCAGCCCGAGCCCGAGCCCGTTCATCAAGGCCGTGAGCTCGGACAGCGTCAACGTGGTCGCCATCGCCGTGCCGGCCGTGCTCGGCTCGCTGCTATTGCTGCTCCTCTGTGGCGTCGTCGGCGCGGGCGCCTTCTTGCTCGTCTCCAAGAAGCGCCGCAAGTACTTTGACGCCGGCGACCCCGACGGAGACGGCAGCGATCCCGAGGCCGGCGGGATCGAGCTGGGCTCTGCCACCAAGTTCACCTTCCGCGAGATCGATGGCCGCGATCTGCGCCTCGGCAAGCTGCTGGGCGAGGGCGCCTTCGGCAAGGTCTACAAGGGCGAGTACCGGTACGCGCAATCGCCTGCTCGCGGCCCGAGCCCGCTGTCGTGATGCGTGCAGCTTGTGCTGATTGAAGATGACGGGGACGGTGGTGGTCTCTAGCGGCGCCGTGGTGGCCATCAAGCTGTTCGAGGCGCTGCGGCTGGACAGGACCGACGAGAAGGTGCTCAATGAGCTGCGAATGGAGGCGCAGATGATGGACCGCCTGTCGAACCACCCCAACATCGTCAAGTTTGTCGGGGCCATCACAAAGAACAGCGGGGGTGGTGGCGCAGGCGAGGGCGGCGCCAACTTTGCGCTCGTGACCGAGTTCTGCCCTCGCGGCTCGCTGTATGACCTGCTGGTCAAGAACAAGAAGAAGCTGCCGCTCATCACGCTCGTGCGCATGGCGCGCGACGCCGCGTCGGGCATTCTGCATCTCCACAAGGAGCACATCGTCCACCGCGACATCGCCGCGCGCAACATCCTCGTCGGCCAGAACTATGGTGCGCTCTTCTCATTCTTCCTTCCCCTTCTCTCTTTCCGGGACTGATAGGTCTTCAACGGCATGCAGAGGTCTACGTGTCGGACTTTGGACTGGCGCGCGTACAAGAGGTTGAAGGACAAGCCGCGACCACAAAGCAAAACTTTGGCCCTCTTGCCGTGCGTCCCGCCCTTGACTCGTCTTCTTTCGTGGTTTCATGGATCTGACGTGGAATCGACGACACGCCAGTGGATGGCCCCGGAGGCGCTCAAGTCGCGCGAGTACTCGGAGGCCACCGACGCCTTCTCCTTCGGCGTGGTCCTCTGGGAGATGATGGTCCGCAAGCGGCCTTGGGCCGGGGTCGAGCCGGTGCAGATCATCAGCGCAGTGACCAGCAACACGCGCCTCCGGATCCCCAAGGACTGCGACCCGATCTTCGCCCAGCTCATGAAGATGTGCTGGCGCCAGAACCCGTCACAGCGGTACACGTCACCACCCGATGAAGTCATAAATTATATTTATGATCAATTTATTTTATATTATTTTATTTATTGGAATGTAGTTCTGTTTTTGTCACCTCGACTGAACCGGTCCTCACGACGCTCGTGCAGACCGCCCTTTGAGAAGGTGGTGGAGATGCTGTCCAATTACTACAAGAAGCTCCACAAGCTGCACGACATCTCCAGCGACGCCTTCGAGGTCAGCGACCAGGAGAGCCTTGATGAGGACTCGGAAGGTGCGGTTCACGAGCGATCTATCGACTTGTTTTCCGCTCGGGTTCACTCACCGGACTTGTCCAATCGCAGATGAAATGGCGCTCGAGGGGATGAGCTACGAGGAGGTCCAGCTGAAGCGCATCAAAGACGAGGTCAAGTCCTTCATGAAGCAGCTCATCACCGAGGTTCGCGCGTCCATGCTTTCTGCTGCTGAACGAGATGTCCGCTCACAACTCGTTTCTCCTCAGCGGAACGATGACTTTGGGCTCGTGGCCCGAGCCAACTCGGCCGCGTTCGTCGAGCTCAAGGAGGCCTTCCACATTGCTGCCGACGAATATACGGACGACGGGGACGCCGACGACGACGATGACGACGACAACAACAACGGCAACCATGACGAAGAGAGCAGCAACGACGACGGCCAAAAGCACCAGAAGGGTCTTCAACAGTACAGCTCAACGTCAATCGGCAGCGCTCCGCAGGGAGTCGGAGCTGGGGCGGAAGTCGGAGTCAAGAGCCCGAGCATCACCTACGCCCAGTTGGGCCGCACCTCGAGCGAGCCCGCGGCTCCAGCTCCGGCTCAGGTGGCGCCGCCCTTCGCCGAGCAGTGGGCGCTCGTCGGTGAACCGACGAAAACGGACGATGCGCGCAACACCTCTGCCTCCGGAGGGCAGTACTTTGTGATGCTGCGTAAGGACGAGGCCGAGACGAAGCCAGAAAAGCGAAGAAGAACGAACTCGAGGCCAAGATCGCGAACGGGGGAAAGAAAGAGGCTCAGCCAGCTGCCGCCGTCGGCCTACGTCGAGCTCCAACAGCAACAACAACAGCAACGCAAGGAATCGACTGTCGTGGAGCCCACAGCCGCGCCGGCGATCCGCAAGTTCGACACGTACGCCACCATTGCGCCCCCCGACGAGGTCGCCACGGGTGGTCTCCCCGTGAACGTTGCACCGGTGACGAGCTCAAGCGTCGAGGCGGAGAGCCCGCCCCAGCAGACCCCGAAGGACACGGGCTACTTTGACCTCTGAGAAAAGACTTCTCTCTCTCTCTCTCTCGCTGATCAGACAGAGAAGGCTGTACAGGGTGGAACTGGTGGGTTTTGTACATACGCAAGTAAACAACTCGTTCGTGGCAAAGACAGCAACGAAAAAGAAAAAAGGGAACGGAAAAGTTGAAGCAACACAACAAAGGCTTTGGAGCAAACCAGCTTGACCCCTAGATGAGGGCACGAGGAGGGAGCGACGTTCCCCTTCCCCACAATGACGGCAGTTGCCCCGGATTGTGCCTGGCTTTAGAAAGCGCAAGCGCTCCCCCCTCTCAACTCGGCGGCATCGAAGAGTCCACGCACCTCGAAGAAGACATGTCGGCCACATGCACTACAACCACTTCCACGGTACCGCTCTCCCTTTCCACGCAGGAAGAGATTCAAATAATATATTAAATACAAAATAAAATAAAATAACGTGCAATGGATGGTGCCTAGGCGGAGGAGCCAGGAGAAGCGCGCGTCGTGCGCGTGGTGTGCATGTCCGACACGCACTGGGAGCACAGCCGACTACGCGTGACCGACGGCGACATCCTCATCCACTGTGGCGACTTCTCCACACGAGGTTCGAGGCCTGCGCTCTCCCTGTGCCCCCCCCCCCAATGGGGTGCCTCTGCTGACACAACCATCTTTCTTCTTGCCCGACAGGCCCGCTGAGCCAGGTGAGCCAGTTCAACGACTGGCTGGGCCTTTTGCCCCACAAGCACAAGATCGTGATTGCAGGCAACCACGAGATGGCCCTCGGTGCGGCTCGCGGCAACGCTCTCTCTCTCTCGCGCTCTCGGTCTACATGCACGTTGTTGTTGACCAACAAGCCGGCTCCATGCATGGTGGGCTGCAGATATGCTCAAGCACAGGCCCGAGGAGATCAAGGCCCTCTTCACCAACGCGACCTACCTCCAGGACGACGAGGTGACGGTGGAGGGCATCCGCATCTACGGCGCGCCGTGGATCGCGCGCAACAAGTTCTTCCTCCTGCCCTCGCTCAAGTGGGTCCTCTCCGCCGGCATCGGCTCCATGGGCCTCGGCTTTGCCATGTCCAGCGTACCGAACACAAACCCGCGCGACTTTGCTGCCTCATGACACGAGCTAAGCCAAAGCGGATCCTGACTTCGTCTTCGCCCTCCAGAAGAGTCCTCTGCTCTACGAGAAGTGGAATCGCATCCCGGAGGGTATCGACTTCCTCGTGACCCACATGCCGCCCCACCAGATCCTCGACACCTACCTCCAGAAGCACATGGTCGGTGCAGCTCGCCCTCCTTCCGCTCTCTTCAGAGCTGCGCCCTGATTGTGGGATGCGGGACGTTGCCAGGGGTGCCCTTATCTCCAAGCCACCGTGCTCGAGCGCGTGCGGCCCGTCGTTCACATGTTTGGGTACGCCGTGCTCGCCTCGCCCTCGTTCTCTTCGAATTAAACCAACGTTATTGTCGTGGGTCCAGTCATGTGCACGACTCCCGAGGGACGATGGAGCTGGACGGCATTCGGTTCATCAACGCCGCCAACGCCCTGGCGCCCAACAGCCCAACGGTGTCGTTTGACTACGACGTCCAGGCGCGCCGTGTGCTGGCCGTCCACGACGCCGGCGGGCATCACGACGCGGCGCCCGCCACCACACAACAGGAGCCACAGCGACCACACGTGTCGCTGCGCCGTGGGGCCAGCGCGCCCCTCACGCTGGCGGAAGCCCACAAGGCGACCAAGCTGGACCAGCACCTGGGCCTCGCTCGGCTCGCGGCGTCGCAAGACAGCGACTGAAGCTTGACGAGGCGGACCCATTTTTTTTTTTTTTTTAAATATGACGCACGCAGATCACGGGCGCTGTTCAAGCTGGGCAAACACTTGCTGCCAGGTGTTGCGGATGGACAACAGCACGTGGGTCGCCAGTACAGACGGATGGCCGGCAGAGAGGTGTGCAGCAACAACAGCAGTCATTAGTTTCCTGTGGGCGCGCTTCCCCGCCCCGGGCTCGCTATCAAATGAGACAGGGAAGGGAACGCCGTTGGAGAGCAGCGCCCAGTTGAGCAGGAGCTGTGAAAGGTGGCTGTTTCTGCCAACAAATGGGTGGAGCGCCAGAAGCTCATACATGAGCCAAGCCGTGAGTATGTACTTCTCCTGAGTGCCTGATGTGGATTGAGTGTTGAAGGCATCCATGAGGGCACTGAGTGCTTGTGGAATGGAAGAAGGAGGAGGGAAGAGATGTGCTCTGAGGAATGTGTCTTCTTGCCAAAGCATTCCTTCCTGTGAAGGGAGAAGCAGCTTGTGGGTTGCCATGATGAGGTTGAGAGAAAGCAGGCAGCCTCAATTCTCCCTGCTTAGGCAGAGGAAGTGGTAGGCCTTGGCCAAAGCCAGGGTCTTGGTGGCAGCTTATACGCCCGGGTGGTGCTCTGTTTGGCTTTCAAGCTCTTGCAGCAGGCTGTCCTCTGCAACTGTATCCCCTTGAAGAAGTGGGAGGAGCAGGTTGCTCATTGCAGAGTGCACGATGTAGTCCAAAGGAGCCGGAGAACAATATAACCCCAAAAGGAAAGTCGGGCCCTGTTCGCCAACAAGAACACGCGCCGAGAGCGTTCGCCCGGTCTTCGCGGCGAAGACCTGGGGGGAAGGAGGTTCGGGGAATGTTCACCCATCCGTTAAATACGTGGCACCAGCCGCGGCACTACAGAATCAACAGCTCAAATCGAGTAGTACACAACTCAACACACACACAAGATGGTCAAGCAGGTTACTAGCAAGCAGGAGTTCGACGCTGAGCTGGCCAACGCTGGCTCCAAGCTGGTACGCACAGCGATCTAAGTGTTTTGTGCAATTCCATTGCCGCGCTCTTGATTGTCCAGTATCACTCACTGATCTGTGCTTCAGGTCCTCGTCGACTTCTTCGCCACGTGGTGCGGCCCGTGCAAGCGTATTGCCCCCACGATCGAGAAGATGAGTGAGGAGTTCTCCAACGTGGTCTTCCTCAAGGTTGACGTTGATGAGGTTGGAGATGTCGCTGCCGAGTACGGCGTTAGCGCCATGCCCACCTTCTTCTACTTCAAGAACGGCTCCAAGATTCACGAGGTGGTCGGCGCCAGCGAGGCCAAGATCAGGGAGGGCATCGAGAAGCACCAGTAAATAGTCACTCAATCTAAACAACCTTTTGTTGTCTGCTCATTCACATGAATGAATAGAACACCTTCTCTTTAAAAACCACCGAACTTGATTGCTCCCTGTTGCCCAAGCCCAAAGCGCACGGTTAAATGGCGCGTGAGCTGGCATGGCAGCTGCAGAAAGAGCACCAAGAGCATGGCTGACCTTCAGCAAACACCTGCCCCGACTGCCTCTGGGGCTCCTGGTGCTGGTGATCGTGTGGGCGCTGGTGCGTAGCCCACTTCGAACCTATTGGGAAGGTTACCACTACCGCCCCACTTCAGTAACTAATCAGCACAAGCAAGGCTCGTCTCAATGAGACGAACAACCCTCCACACTTTCGCCACTCGCCACACCCTCTCTTATGGGCACGCCCGCCAGCGCTGGGCCACCCCACTTGCGCTATTCTCATCTTCCTCATCTCATTTCTCTGCTACAGCGAGCGAGATTGGACAAGCCAGCGGCTACGTGATTGCCTACTGCACCTGCCCGACGGCTGAAGTGGTCGAGAAGCTGAGCACGCTGCTGCTCGAGCGGAAACTCGTTGCATGCATCTCGTCGTGGCCCGTCACCTCGCAGTTCGTGTGGCAGGGCAAGGTTGAGAAGGAGAGCGAACACCTCATGATGATTAAGACACGGTACAAAGTCCCTTCGTGTCATGCAAGCCGCATAGGAGAAGATCTCACTAGCCCCACGAACACAGGGCGGACAACGTAGAGGCGCTGACAGGCCTCATCAAGGAGAACCACCCCTACGAGGTTCCCGAAGTCATCAGCGTCGACATCCAGCGCGGCTACCCGCCCTACCTCAAGTGGATCGCCGACGTCACCGACAAGGCCTCTTAGGCTGAAGTGGAATAAGCATTTCACGCTTTGTGAACCACATGATGAAGACGATGAACAACTTGCTCTCTCTTTTGAAGCCTCTTAAAGGGTAAGAACGAGCTCGCCGTTCTTCTCGTGTCGGTAGGTCATGTTGTTCTCCTTGAAGTACTTCTCCACGGCAGGCTTGATCTTGGGGCCCTCCTTGCCGCTGTGGTTGCCCGCGCCCGTGATCACCGACAGCTCGGTGATGTCTGTGCACCACGTGAAGAGGTTAGCACTTGACGTGAAGAGAGAGAAGAGGCGTAGGCAGATCAAGTGCTTATTACCCTTGTGCTTGGCCGCAAGCAGCTCGAGGCGCTCCTCGAGCAGCTTCATGGCGGCCTTCACCTGCTGGCCGTGGAGATCAATGGTCGCGATGCCCTTGCCCTTGTTCCTGTCCGTGTTGATGCGGAGCCGCGCAAACTGAGTTACAACGACGAGGCTCGAGGAAAGACAGATCTAGTCTAGAGCACTAGCGGGCGGACGTACACTTTGTCGAAGACCTCCCGGGCGGCCTTGTCCTGCGCCTCCTCCATCTTGGCGGTCTCGCCCTTGGCCTTCTCTGTTTGTGTGGATAGTCAGCTCTGCCCTCCTTCGCCACGACGAGCCACAACATGGGCATGAACTTGGCGCGAACCTCGAAGCTCGCGAGCCTTGTCCTTGTCACCAGCGGCATACGCCTCCTCAGCCTCCTTGAAGTACTGATCCCGCAGTTGTGCGTGCTTGTCTACCTGCTTCTTGGCCGCCTGGTAGGCCTCCTCTGCTCTCAAAAAAGCGCCCAAGAGCCGACGCGATGAGCGACGATCGTTGAACGCAACCAGCAGTGTAAGTGGAAGCTCAAGTACCGTTGCGCTGTGTCTGCTCCTCCGCTTCCTCGGGCGTCACGATAGCGGCCTTCATTCGCGCCAAGGGGTGAGCAAATAGGGTCGCAACGGTTGCGCAGCATCAAAGTGCGCACGACGTTACCTTGCGGGCGGACTGCTCGGCGATGATCTTTTCTACTTCTTCCTTGGCACGTGCAACAGCCTCGGGGCTGCCGGTGATGGTCACCGTGTTCGATCCGTCCTTAGGCACATCGATGCGCGCCCCTAGGAAGGGAAATTAGAAAGACTGTTAGCCTCTCCTGACGTTGATGCCAGCCTGAGTAAAAGCGTTACCGGTATCAGCCTGGAGCTGCTTGATAGTGGCGCCCTTGGTACCGATGATGTAGCAGTGAAGGTCCTTAGCAATCTCCAACGTCTCAGCAGCAGAGTCGCCCGACGAGGATGAGGACGAAGCAGCAGGAGCTGCCTTGGGCGACTCCTTGGCCTTCTCCTTCTTTGCGGGCTTCTCCTCCTCTTCTTGCTTGGGCTCCTTCTTCTTCTCCTTTGCAGGCTGCTTCTCCTGCTTGGCCTCTTTCGCCTTGGGCTCCTGCTTGGCCTCCTTCTTCTCCTTCTTCTCCTCCTTCTCCTCCTTAACCTTCTCCTTGCCCTTCTCCTTGGCGTCAGCACTACCCCCAAACACGCGACGAAGGAAGTTCATCTTGCTACAACAGACACTGGACGAAGACAAACTCCTCGTAGCAGAGAGCGACAAGGCGCACCGGACACTCAAATATTAGTGTCGACATCTGCCTGGAATTTTTTGAACTTGGGCCAAGTTCAAAAAATAAACGCTACAAACGCAGCAACTGTACATCCAATCCAGCTGAATGGAGGAGGGAGCGGCGGCCGGCAAAGATGTGCCCTCTACGAGGAAGGTTTTGACCCAGAATCATCCTCCCTCACAGCACATCATTCAACCCCATCTTGCGCAAACGGTGCTTGGGTCGGTGTCAGGATTGGCCGAGCGCGCGTTGGCTTACCTGTCCGAACATGCCTCCTCCCTCTCGGGCTTCGTGCCTCACCCACAGGGTCAAATTGCTGCCACTCGGCCAGCGGCTGCTACCGCGCCCATTGCCGCTGCAGCTCCGTTGGCTGTCGTCCCCACCCTCACCCCGGCACCACTTGCCACATCCTCAGCTCCTTTGGTGCCGCTCCTGCCGCACTTGCAGCACCGCCCACCACCGACAGGGGCGGCAGCCTACGGCAACCTGCGCGTGGTCGAGCTCAAGTCCCTCCTCAAGGCGCGTGGTCTGTCACAAACCGGCCTGAAAGCACAACTTATCAAACGCCTTGTCGATGACGACACTCGCAAGGCCACGGCGGCCACTGGGCCCTCTGCCGCTGCGCCACCATCGTTGCCCTCGATGCCCGCCCCTTCTCCTGCTGCTCCTCTTTCGCTGCCGCCACTGCCTTCGTCTCACGCGATCCCAGCTCAAGCGCTATCAACGGTCGCGCAGTCGGAAGCCGCGACCGCCACCGTCCGTCTTCTGGAACTGGTGGATGATGATCTCGAGAACGACATTATCGTTGTCGGCACCGCCAAAGCTGAATCGAAGCGCGAAATGTCCTCACGGTCCATGTCTACGACTACGTCCTCCGCCTCAGTTCAAGCCGCTTCGGCTGTGATCGACCTCACTGATATGGATGACCTGGATGAGCCCGATTCGGGCAGCGTTATGGAAATCGTCGGCGAGGCTAAGGACCACAAGGTCGCGGCCCTCTCAGACCTTACCACCATTGCCACCACAAGCAGCAGCAGCACTAGCTCGCCAATTATCGACATGACCGGCCTTCAAACGGATGCCGATCGCCGGAAGCGGCGGCGACTTAACGTAGACGACGCTGCCGCCTTGTTGCGGGGGATCCCTGGGGACAGTGCGGCGCAGGAGCTCCTGTTCCAACGCGTGGAAGAGGCACTGGCGTCTGGTCTCCCGCTCGAAGTCATCGCAGCACGTATGCACAGTGGCGAACTCCTGCCAACGACTCTGCCAGCGATGTCGTTACCAGCAGTTTCATCTGCCTCAGTTTCTTCTTCTTCGTCCTTCCTTGGCGGCCTCTTCGCAGGCGAGAATCCGCCCACGCCGACCGGAAGAAGGCGCCGACGGCTCATTCAACCTGACGATGAGGACACCGGCCTCAATGAGGCTGAAGAGGACTTGGGTACGCGCTCCCTCTTTTTCTGCATTAGAAGGGGTCTCACCGTGTCTCTTGGCCTGCCGCTAGGCCTGCTCGATCGGTCTTCAGCACCCTCGGCACCAGCCCGAACCGCCTACGAGAACATCCAGGCACGTGCCCTTGAGTTACTACTTCATTGTTTGCATGGATGAAAAGGTCTCACCGCGCCTCTGGCGAGCAGCTGTACGTTAACAGCCCCATGAATGCTGAGATTGAGGAGGAGCTGCCCGAACCGCCCGGTCTCGAAGTTCAGCTGCTCCCCCACCAGAGGCAGGCCCTCTGGTGGCTCAACAAGCAGGAAAAGAACGCCCTCACCAAGGGCGGCATCCTGGCCGATGCCATGGGTACCATGGCCTGTGTAAAGTCCCAATTGCGCCTTGCCAGACTCACAGTGACTGTCGGTGGTCTCATTGTGGGCAGGCGTGGGCAAGACAATCGAAATGTTGGCACTCGTGCTGCACACACTGGACGCGCAGCGCGCGGCTATGGAGCAGCAGCATCGTACCAGGACTTACGTTCGTGGATCGTCTTCCTTGTGTGGCCTTTGGGTGGCTCCACTTGGTTCACATGACGCTGATCTGTATTTCGTATACACCACAGGGCGGGACGCTCGTGATGTGTCCTCTGTCGACATTGTCGCAGTGGCACCAGGAGGCGCGCGAGAAGAGCCGCGACGGTTTGCTTCGCATCGCCGAGTTCTACGGTGCCAACAAGAAGGACCTCGATGTTGCAACGCTTGCCGAATACGACATTGGTTCGTGCCTGCCTGGGCCTCGCCCACCCTACTTGATTCTCAAAGTGTGTCCACCCGACGACACGGCAGTGCTCACGACCTACGGCACGATGGCCCGCAGCTGGTCGTCCGAAGATGAAGCGCGCGCCTTTGTCCAACGGCGCATTGGCCCACTTCACCAGATCTCCTGGTATGTACATGTCATGACCTTCTCCCTTTGTTTCCAACTGTGTCGTCGTCAGCTGATGCCTCCTGTTGTTTTGCATTTGCACAATTTAGGTATCGAGTTGTGCTGGACGAGGGCCACATCATTCGCAATGAGAGCACCCACACGGCCAGGTCTGCATACGCCCTCAAGTCCCGGTTCCGTTGGGTCATGAGCGGCACGCCCATCCAGAACAGGTCTGCACACACAACAGCCATGTCTCGCCTATTTCGCTGGATCGTCGTTCCTCACTTTTGTGGTCTGCGCGTCACGCAGCTTGGACGACATGTACTCGTTGCTTCACTTCCTGCGCGTGCCCGAGTGCATGGACAAAACCTGGTGGAAGCAAAACATCGACCCCTCAGGCGACTTCACGGCTCTCAAGGTATGGGAGAGGCGTGTCTCTGTTGCCATCCTCCAAGAAGGGTGATGAAGACATCCAAAAAGTCATGACTTATCAAGGGTTCTTGCTGGTGTCCAGAGCATCCTGCTCAGGTTGCTGCTTCGGCGGCCGAAGGACTACGAGATCGGAGGCAAGCCCATCGTCGATCTGCCGCCGCTCACAATTGTTGAGAGCAAGCTCGTACTCGACCCCGTCCACCAGGCCATCTACGACAAGCTCTTCCAGTCCTCGGCCGAGCTCTTTGCCCAGTACTACAGCGAGGTGCCTTCAATTCTTGACAATTATTTATTCCTTTTATTTCAACAAAAACAAAAAAAAACTAATATTCAATAATCAAAACATAAACTACAGGGCACGGTGCTGGAGCACTACCTGCACATCCTAAGCCTGCTGCTGCGCCTGCGGCAGGTGTGCGACCAGCCCATGCTGGTGGCCCTCTCCCAGATGGAGAAGCAGCAGTGGGAAGCCGACGCCGCACGCCGGCGAACATCGCGCGGTCGCCGCGCCGCACAGCAGCGGCACCGGGCCCGCGGCCGCGCTCGGCGGCCGATCTCCTACTACGACGTGGGCATGCGCCTGCGCCAGGCTGCCGCCAGCCTCCAAGTCCCCAGTGCGAGTACGCGATCACCCTCCCCCCAGGGCTGACGTCAGCATGATGCTGACGCACGACTCATGCGGGCAGACGGCGAAGCCGCGAATGGGCTACCGCCGACGGCCGAGAGCCGCGCCTTGTTCAGCGAGCTGTTGGGCGTGGTCGAGCTCTGTCGGCTGTGCTTTGACGAGGTGCCTCCTGGGGCCAAGGTCGTCACGTCGTGCGGCCACGTCTTTTGCCGAAGCGTACGCGCATACTTGTTCAAGTTTTTGTGTTTTTTTTTCGATCGAAATCTGATTGGCGACGCGCACAGTGCCTGGAGGACTGGCACGAGGAGCACGAGGGCCTGCAGCAGTGCCCTGAGTGTCGGCTGCCGCTGAAGCTGGGCAGCACCAGCACGGGCTCGCGCCTTAGGCTCGACGAGCCCGACGAGCCGGTCGCGCGCGCAAAGCGCAACGGCCAGGCTTCATCCCACGTCAAGCGGGAACAGAGTCGGCGCAAGCGCCGGCGTGGACGATACGACGAAGATGAAGAAGAAGAAGAAGAAGAAGACGAGGATGATGAAGAGGACGAGGACGAGCGAAGCGCGCTTTTCCAGTCCCTTGACCTCAGCGATGAGGATGACGTCGATCTCGGCGATGACGACAGACTGCTGTTGAGTTCCTCCGCCACCGTTGGGACGCCTCTGCAAAGGCGGCAGCAGGACAAGAAGGGCAAGGGCAAGCTGAAGCAGGAGAAGGGCAAGGCTGTCGACGAGGACGAGGACGACGACATGCTGCTGGCCGATCTGGGCCTCTCGCTCACCCGATCTTCCGGCTCGCTGCCGCCGGTGCCGCCGGAAATCAAGCCCGAAGTAAAGGCAGAGGTCAAGGCAGAGGAACGAGTCAAGTGCGAACAGCCGACGCACGATGACGAAGAAGACTGTGAAGCAGCCAAAGAGCCGCTGCAGGTCAAGAAAGAGGAAAAGAACGAAGAGGAAGGGAAAGTCAAACGCGAGGCTGAGGCAGAGGCCGAAACGGAAGCGAACGAAGAACCCCCGGACGAGCCAACGGCGCCAGAGGAGTGGGATATCGAGGAGGATGAGCGGCGCGACCAAGTGGAGATCGATATGCTCCTCCAGAGCATCAAGCTCCAGGTGCGCCTCTGTTCCCTCTTTTCCTCGTGGCATCATCATTGTTGACGCGGCTGTGCGCCTTCTTTTTCTTTTTCTTCTTCTTGACAGTCGTTGCTGAACGAGCTGGAGACCATCCGGACGAGCGAGACGGGCGTCAAGTCGCTCGTCTACTCGCAGTTCACGCGGTACCTGGACATGGTAGCGCACATCCTGCGGTGGCGTGGCTTCACGTTTGTGCGCCTCGACGGCACCATGAGCAAGCCCAAGCGCCAGCGCGCCATGGAGCGCTTCCGGAACGACTCCAGTGTCACCGTCTTCCTCATCAGCCTCAAGGCCGTGCGTGCCGCTACCCCTGAGACCACCAGGACCTCAGCAAGCTTGGCCCGAGTGATTGACTGACGATATGTGTCGTGAGCACAGGGTGGGTTCGGGCTCAACTTGACAGCGGCGTCGCGGCTGTACTTGCTGGACCCGTGGTGGAACCCGGCCACCGAGCAGCAGGCCATTGACCGCGCCCACAGGCTGGGCCAGAAGCTGCCGGTGGTGGTGACACGGTTCATCATCGTCAACTCGATCGAGGAGCGCATCCTCGACCTCCAGCGCAAGAAGAACGAACTCGCCCGAGGCGCCTTTGAAGGCGGCAACCCGCATCGCCTCGGCGTCCGCGAGCTCTCCCTCCTTTTCGCCAACTTTGCCGCCGGCGCTGCGGCCGCCACGAGCGGCGCCAACACTGGCGCTGCAGCCACCAACCGCCAACAACCGGAGGAGCCGCGCTTCCCGCGCGCCCTCGGGGCGGCCTTCATATGAGATGTTGGTGGTAAAAAAGATGTGTTGTATTCAAGAAGAAGAAGAAGAGGATGAGGACGTGGCTCGCTTTCCCGTTTGTGTGCTGCACCACATGGTGTCGTGAATGCGCTTGCTGAGGACGGGCCCGAGCTTGCGGCCGCCGCCGGTGAGATGGGCCAGCAAAGCCTCGCGCTCGGCACGATCCGCGCAGCGCTCGTACGCGTCGGCCAGCGCTCGCGGCGTGGCGTAGACGTCGGTGATGGCCTTGGCCTTGGGCGGCGACACGCCGTTGATCTGGACACAGTCAAGATTCGCGAAAAAGAACGTCAGAGCCTCGAGAGGCAAGGAAGGGCAGGCGAGTTGCGCACCTGCAGCAACTGCTTGGCCCACACGTCCGTGATGGTGAGATTCCCGCTCTTGGAGACCTTCTCGCTCCATCGGCCAATCTCCCATAGCGCAGTCGACTGCTTCTCGCGCGCGAAGGTCTCCTGATCGGTCCCAAGTTCATCATCATCGTTGTCGTGATCGCCATCATCTTCCTCGGCGCGAAGGACGATGGGATCGGTGCGCGCCGAAAGCTGCCGAGTGAGGGCCTTGAGGAAGGAGATCGAGTCGCGGAGGGAGGCGGAGCGGTGGACCACGAAGCCGCTTCCCACCTGCGTGGACACCAGCGCCGACTCGAGCGTGTCCACAGGCAGTTGGTTCCAAGCCGATGTCGCCTTGTTGTGCTGCTGGTTTCCACTCGCCGGCTGCAGGGCGCCCTCCACTATGTACACCACCCGCGCGGCGCCGCTTCGGGCCAAGCGGAACTGTGTTGTCGCCTCGTCAGCGCCTGCTCTGAGAGAAGAAGAGGACAAAGAGGGCGCGGCCGCACCTTTTGCTCATAGTAGCGGCCGTCCTTGATGCTGGCCCAGAGGTCGTCGACCTTCTTGCGCTCGACGATGACGTCCAGCACGTACTCGGTGCCCCGCCGCTTGTCGCGGGCCACCCAGAGGAAGTCGCCCAGCGCGAGGCTCCGCTCCTCGCACACGACGCCCCGCTTGCGCAGCTCGTCAAAGAGGGTCTTGCGGCCCTTGCCCTCTCGCGTGCCCTTGCCCGCGACCTCACGCGTGTCGACCAGCATCACCACCTCGTACTCGTCTCGCTGCAGGACCTTCTCGCGCCCTTCTTCTGCGTCGTCGCGCCGCGTATGCGCCGCCTTTGTCTGCTTTGGCTTTGGCTTTGGTCGCGTCTCGTCATCGTCGTTGTCGTCGCCTTTGGCCAGCGCGCTGTTGAGCGCCGCCGTGAGATTCCGCGCTCGCCGAGCGAGCTTCTCTCGAGAAGAAGAACAGGAAGCCAAAGTCGTCGACTTGGTGATGGCTCCTCCTCTTGGGCTCGCTGGGCGGGCGGGGACCAGCGAGGTCGAGATGGCCTGTGGCGCGCACACGGGGGCGTCGTCCTCGTGCAGCCACGCCCGGTGAAGCGCGTTACTGCTGCTCTTGCTCTTGCGAAAGGGCGACACGATCAGGCCGCGGTCCTTGCGCGCCCACGGCAGACGACTCGGGTCCTCCGCCGTCGCGATGCAAAAGTAGCGGCGGCCCTCGTGGACCTTCTCGGCGGCTTCCCACCGGTACTTGCACGACCGGCCGTCGTCGCTCACGTAGGCAAAGGCCGAATCAAACCCAGAAAACGAGTCGCTTGTCGTCGTCATCGTCGTCGTTGTCTTCGTCGTCCTCGGCTTGACGGGGGACGGCGTAGAGGCAAAGCCCGCGGGCGAGTAGTACGCGGGGTGGAGCAAGTGGTCGTCCCACAGCGGGAGCGGCGAGTACGCCGACAGCGGGCTGCGCGGGGCGGCCGCAAGGAGCTGCTTGCTTGTGGCCAAAGGCGACGCGCAGGGCGAGGGCGAGTCGCAGCAGAGGTCGATCGTGAGCTGTACGTGTTGTCCTCCTGCCACGCCGTGCGGCAGCGTCAGGGCTGCCTTGTGGCTGGCCGGGACGGGCGCCGGCTTGGCCACGCTCGCGACGACGACACGTCGTCGAGGCTCGGGCTGCGGTGGAGCGCTGTTGGCATTGGCGTCGCGGCTTTGGTTCTCTTTATCGTCGTCATCATCATCACCGCGCTGGCGGGTGGCGTTGCTCTTGAGGGGCGGCTGCGCACGAATGAATGGCTTCTCCGTCGCGACCGCAGCTGCGACATTGCCAGAAGCTGTGGCGCTCTTGCCAGCCGAAAGCCGCTCGGCCAGCTCCTCGCCGGCGGGGGTGAGCGAGTAGTGCGGCGTGGAGCCCAGCAGCGGGTGGCGCTGCACAAAGCCCTTCTTGGCGAGCGTCGAGATGGCCGTCTTCCACGCGCCCTCGTCCTTGTCTCCGCCTCCCGCGGAGGGACCGTCCGCGAGCCCGGCAGCCAAGGCCAACAGGGAGGCCTTGCTCATGGGCTCGCCGCCCGGGCCGCCCTGGTGCAGGGCCATCACGACCGCGTACGGGACTGTTTTTTGACGACAGCTGACGTCAGCCAAAGGACACGCACGGGAGGCGGAGCAGTGGTCTGCGCACCGGATCGCAGGCGAGGCGTATACGCGTGGGCCCGCTGGCGCTTGCTGGGCGGCTGCTCGGGCTCGGTCGTCGTGGCTGGGCGCGAGGCTGCTTCAGTGCTCGCTGCGCTGCTGCTGGTGTTGGTGGCCGTGCTGCGCGCGTTCTCGCAAGAGTGTGGATCCTCCCGCGTCCGTTCTGTCACGACAGGGAAACCCTGGTGAGATGCACGTTGCGTGCAAGAAGGGACTTGAGCATGCGTACTGCGACCGGTCGGCTTTGTGGTGGCCTTCTTCCCCTCTTTCTTCTTCTTCTTCTCGATCTCTTTGTGCAGGCGAGGAAGTAGCTGGTCCAGCTTGCACGCGATGGCCGCGCCAATACCCTGCAGATGCCCTCCGACGTCAGGTTGCCGCGGAGCTGAGGCTGGGAAGAGGAGACGAACCTCGAGCATCATGGCCTCCTGGCCGTTCTTGAGCGGAAGCGGGTACTTTTGCAAAGACCGCAGTGCCTGCACGATTGCCGCCAAATCGAATGGTTGACAACCCAAAAGGTACGCAGAACAGCAGCGTGGGGTGCAAGTACAGTGACATATGCTTTGTAGCGTGTTTGAAGGCCCTGCCGTTGTGCTTCAGCAGCCAGACCCTCCAGCAGGTACTCCATTTGCGGGTTCGCCGATGTGAACCGATTCGCCTCGGGCTCCTCGGCTCCATGACGGTGGTGATGGGTCACTGTCGTGGCCATGTAGGTACACTTCAAAACGACGCTTTTCGCTGTCTAGCGCTGCCGATCGGACCACCTTACCAACAAACAACAATCTAGCGCAACAACAGATGCAAGTACAAAAGCGCGGGAAAGCAACGGCATGATTTTATGTCGACGTGCTCACGCGGGTAAGCACGACACGGCCGTCGTTGGCACCGCTAACCACCACGAGCGACGATGCGCCCTCCTGCTGGAGCTCAGGCAGCTCTACAAGGGCGATGGAGGCGATGGATTCGCTGTGCGCTCGCACGCTTGCGATTTGCACCCACTTGGCCTCACCCCATTCCCGTGTAGTGCCCGCTGTCTCCTCCTCTACCTCCATGGCGCTCTCGCTCTGCCGTCGTCGCTCCTTCTTGGCCCGCCGCTTGGCGCTCTTGCTCTGGCTGGCTGTCGGCGGCGCCTGTACAACCGACCTCGGCTGGTGCTGCCCGCCTTCCTGCTCCTTACGGTCCTTGGTGTATCGCCACAGCCTCAGCTGGCCATCGCCGCAGCCCACAACGATGTCGCCGTAGGGTTCATTAGGCTTGGGCTTTGTCGTCTACAAGCGATAGCGCTGACGTCAGTTTCAAGCTACAGCGAACAAGAAACGATGAAATATGCTCACGTACGGCCATGCTACGAGCGACCGCGGGCAGCATGAACGTGGCCAGGCAGGTCGTCGACGCCCCGGCCCTGTTGCTACCTTCGCCCCATATACGGACGGTTCGGTCCTTGCCGCCCGTCACAATGGTGGGCTGGAGGGCCGCGGGCAGGTCAGTGCGGGCCTCAGGAGGCCATCGTCACCAACAGCAAAGCAGTAAGGAATCGCAAAGTACGTTTTGGGGCGAGTAGAAGTCCATGGACAAGGAGAGGACGTCGTCGCGATGACCCTCGCATGCGCACTGCTCCGTCATCGTCGGCAGCTTCCACACCTGGTGTGGTGTCGGCCCGCGGTGGTGAAGTCGGTCATGCTTTACCTCTGGAACGCCAAGAGCTCCGGCGCAGTCAAGGCGCGTACCTTGACCGTGCCGTCGTCCGAGGCGGAGCCCAAGTACTGCTCGCTGGTGCCCTCTGCGGCTGGCGCCATCGCAACGGCCCGGACGTGGTCCGTATGGCCCTGATGGTCCCGCCCGTCAGACTCTTGCTACATGGGTTCAATTCGATGTTGTTCATGAAGAGGACACAAACGAACCGTCATAGCCGCCGAGCCCGTGACGGTCACTGTCCAAGCGCTGCCCTCCTTGTCGTCTCTGTTGATCACTGTGCCAAGGCCAGGTGTGATGAGATGAGACCAGCGCTTCACCAATAAAGACAAGAAAGAAGAGGGCGACTGGACACGTACACACGGTGAAGCGATGGACGTCCTTGTCCTGCGAGGCGGCGAACACGTTGATGCCCCAGTGCACGCCGTGGGTGGCCTTTTTCTGTGGCGATGGCGCAGTGGCGTGAGTCCAAACTGCCTCAGCACACGACTGCGGCGAATGCGCGCGTGATGGCCACCTTCTGAGCAGAGTCGGACTGGATGAGGAGGGCCGTGACGGGCTTCCGCGTCGCCAACACGAGCAGCGGCACCCACTTGCCGTGGTCTGTCCCACATGAGATGCAGGCTCATGAGCTGATGGTGAAGAAAGAAAGTTGGCGAGAGGCGAGACGCGCAGTACCTCGGATAAGGAGGTGGATCTTGTGGCCCATCCCGCCCACGGCCACCAGCGAGTAGCCAAAGTTGGTCGCTGTGGCCAATGCCAGCAGCGGGAAGTTCTCCTTCAGCACCTCCCACGTCTGCTTCACCTGCACCTGTCTGCTCGTAAAGGACATAGTTGTGAGCAAACATCAGCGAACGTAGTTGCAGGTTTGCTTGTGCTGTGCGTACCCGCCCTGCGCGCTGACCGAGTGGCAGTGCAGGACGCCATCTATACCGGCAGAGAGCACGTCAAAAGCGGATTCGGCACCTGTAGTCATTTTGCGAGCGTTCTCCACATCAGGTTCAAGTGTCGCGACGGACCAAAATCACAGCAAAATCAAATTGCGAGATGCACACGCCGGAGATCGCACCAACGGTAGGAATGACCGCAACCTGCGAGACATAGTCCTCGTGGTTGCCCAGCAGCACGGAGGTCTCTCCGTTCTCGTGTTTCTCTCCTGTTGATGATGCCGCGGCGTTCATCTCCAGCTCCATCTTTGCCTGCGCTTTGTCGACAAAACGAGTCTTCTCTCTGTACAGGAGACTTTATTCACAAGGCTCACGAGACTTGGTCTTTAGGAGCCGCAGCAATAGGACCCATAGGAGGAGCGCGCTGCCGGGGTCGCGGTGATGCGGCCCTGCTGGGGTCGCTCCGGCTGGGCGATACCGCGCTCAACTGCCTCTCGTGCTGCTCGTTCAAAGAGCTCCGTCACGCCTTGGTCGGTCTTGGCTGTTGGTGATCATCCCACACAAGTGAAAGCCAACGCACGTTAGATGAAAGCAGTGCTCGCTCGACATGGGAGAAGGCGCATGCCTGAGGTCTCGGCGTAGAACGCCAGCTCAGGCCGCTGCTTGAAGTAGGCTTCAGCTTCCTTTGTGCTCACCCTTCGGCCATGCTGGATGTCCACTTTGTTGCCCACCTGTAGAAGAGCCTTCCTCGGATCAGAGACTGCACAACTCCTCTACCTCTTAGGATTGTACGCACCAACACGATCACCGCGTCTGGTGGTCCCTTCTGCTTGAGCTCGTCCAGCCACCACTGCGCCCGCTCGAAGCTATCACGCGAGGTCACGTCGAAGGTAACCAACGCCACTTGTGCATCTCGATAAAAGATGGAAGCCATGCTGTTAAACCGCTCCTGGCCTGCAACACAACGTTGTCAGGAAGAGAAGCAATACAAGAGAGGGGGGGGGGATCCCCACCCGCGGTGTCCCAACAGTTGATGAGTACGTCCTGGGGTGGAGAGGCGGGATCTCCAGAGGCGACGAGGACCCGCTGATAAAAACTGCCTCCAATCGTGGGCACATGCCCTTCGTAGAATCGCTTCAAGGAGAATTGGGTCGCAAGGGAGGTCTTGCCCACCGAGGAGTCTCCAATCAAAACCAATTTTACTACCAGCTTATTGCTGCCCTGCTGCTGTTGCGACTCTTCCATCAGAATCAAAATCGAGTTTGATTCTTGCTGAAAATTTCGCCCCGTGTACAAGACCTTTGCAGGAGCGAACAGAAGTCGACATAAATAGCCGTAAAAACAAAAACTTTATTTCAAAGAGCAAGCAAGGAGAAGCCATTTAGGTGAGGTGGCCCTCCTCGCGGAGGTACTCGCCCACGTCGGCCTGGTGGAAGCACACAACCGCCGTCGGGTCAAGCTTCCTGCACTCTTGTGTGGACTTGGCCGTAACGCCAAAGCCTGCAGTACAAAAAGAACAGCACATTTGTGACTTGTTCGATCGCTTGAGCAGGAGAGAAGACGACGTACCAAGAGGGACATCGGCCATGCTGTAGACCACCACTCCCTGGTACCTGCAGCGAACACACGTCATCGATGAGAAACAAGGCCACGGCAGCGGCAGCATGCCACAGGAGGCGTACTGAGGCGTGTCTTCCGTGATTCGGCCGAGACCGGCCTTGCCGATGTTGTGGCCATACAAGAAGGACATTTCCGCCGCGGGCTTCACCCACACCTTGTACTGCAACGTCCGCCAAGAAGCATGTAAATGATGGGCACGCTACGCTGGTGCTGCAAGGGGGAGTTGTTGATTGGCCGTACCTTGGCGTACTGCGCGATGTGGTCGAGGCAAGTGATGTGGAGCTTAAACTTGCGCGACTTGGTGAACTTGCCAAAGCAGGTACCCAGCGACATGAGCTCCGTACGACCGACATTTGTGGCCTTTCGCATTAACGCTTCGCTGGTACCCGGGAATCTCAACTGATGAGAAAAGAACGGGAAAAAAGAGGCATTACAGCATCACGCACCTCACATAGTACACGCGGTCCTTGTGCAGCCGGAACACGTAGTTTTCATCCTTCCGGTCAATCAAATATTTGATGTTCCGTCCAATGCTGCCAAATTACATTTGTTTAGAAATGTGTTTTAGCTGAGTTAATGCAACACATACTATTTGGCGAGCTTCTCGAAGAAGATTCGTGTTTCCTCCTCGGTAAGCGGGCGCATGTTAATGTGGAACACGCGATGGACCAGCCGAACTCACAGCCAAAAGAGAAACAAGCACAAAAGCAGAGAAAACCAAGAAAACCAGCACAGAGGCCTGTCGGACTTTTTGCCAACAACATGTTTTTTTCGCAGAGTAGGGGCAAACCTAGCGGAATAAAGAAGCTTTTTACTACAAGAGAATGCAAGCTGCCCTACTCGACCACTTTGACCACAGCAACTACACACACTGGATAGTTGTGATATGCAAAAACATTTTTTAAAACAATCACAGTTGAACTAAGTGTTGTACATAACCTATATTTGAATCTCCAAGTCATTCAATTTGCCTTCTGTACTTTGCAAAAACTGACAGCATCAACAAGTAGATCTATGTCCATACTACATTATTTACTGGTTTTTACTATCTTTTACTTTCATTTTTAAAAAGGCAGGTTGGCCACAATCAGCATATAATAGCTGAAATGCAAACAAAAAACTGAGAATGGAGTAGCCTGGAAAAGAGAATAATCTAGCACATTGTGCAATGAATTGTGTAGAAAATAGGCCAAGACTCCTTCATTTTAATACGATTTCATTAATTATAAAAAGGCGCGAAGAAACAATTGGGAAAATGGGTGAATAAAGAAAATAAAGCGCTAAGAAGCGCAAGATCATGCAAGCCTGTGTGCCGTGTAGCGTGGCCAATGGCGCCTGCGATGGGTAATACCTCTTGATCTTCCTTTGTTTGTCTTTGTTGCTTATTCCTCCTCTGGCTGGTTCCACCATTAAGAGCGGAGCCGTGCGGCCGCTGCCTGCAGATGGGTCTGGCACACAATTGCTTCCGCACCCCGCGGCCACGAGGTAGACCTCGCACGAAGCGTTCCGCACAACCCGCAACAACAGGCACGCCGCTTGTTCCGCTCGTGTGTACTCACAGCAGCCCAGTTAACACAGTTCCCAACCACCTTTCCAAGCAGGCTTAACCCCGGCAAGGCCCGTGGTCATCAAGCCGCGCAGCCAACAACTACAACAACAACAACCGATGGGCGTTAACGTCCAGGTGCTCCCTTCGGCGAGCGCACAGTCGGAGCCGCTGCCCCAGCCTGTTCAGCTCTTCGAACAACAGACCGCGCCAGCAACGCTCTATTATACGCCCGCTGATGTGGCCTTCACAGCCTCTCCGTCGCCGGCAGACACCTGGTCCGCGGTGATGCACGCCATGCCGTCGTCGTCATCATCAACGCCTCCGACGGCCTCTGCCTCACCAAGCCCTACTTCCTTCTTTCCCCCTTCCTCTTCTTCCTCGTCTTCATCTTCTTCTACCACGTCACCCATTTCACTGGGCTCTTCGTCTCCGCTGTCGTCGTCTTCGAGCGTGGCGACGAGCCCCGCCCTCGCCTTCCTGCTCGACAGCGTGGGCGACATGCGGAACCGCATGGCGCGTCTCGAGGAGGACAACCACCGCCTCCGCAAGCGGCAGCGAGAAACCGAGGACGCGCTGCTCGAGGTGCAGCGCTTTAGCCGCTACGCCGTCGACTCCAGCCTCCACGTGCACTCTCCCTCGACGCTCCGCCGCGAGGCGCCGCTTTCGTTCGACGCCGAGGCTGCGGCCACAGACGACTGGAACCCGTTCGATGGCATCTTGGACCACCGCTGGTGCTTCCCCTTCCTCAATGGCTACAACATGTCCCAGAGGCCCTTTGTAGGAGAAGACCTGCGGTGCGTTATTTAGTATTATTATTTGTTTTTGTTTCGATAATTTCAATTTTTCTTATTTCGTGTTGTTTATTGTTTATTGTTTTTTGGGGACCAACAGACAACCGGTGTGGGCGATTTCGTTCGTTGATGGTCTCGTGGCGTATGCCACGCCCAGCTTCTTCAACCTCTCCGGCCTCTCGCTGGTGCGCACGCCCTGTTTGTGGTGGCCTGCGAGCGAGTCTCTGTCTGACCTTCTTGGCTTGGCTGGCTCACCCTTATTGCCACTACGACTGCAGCACGATCTCCGCACGACAAAAGTGGTGTCAACCATGAGCACCATGGACAAGCTCCGCTTCCAGTTGCTCCTCAACAACTTCAGGCAACCGCGGGAGGTGTCCGCCATCGAACCCATCGGTCTGAACATTCTCGACAACGAGTGTAAAACAATCAAGCTGGAGTGTCGCATGCAGGTCTTCTACGACGACGAAGGCCAGGCACGTTCATATTTTATTTTATTTTTCCTTTTCCTTCTTCTTCTTATTATTATTTAAAACGATTATCGTTTTAAAAATATATAATAAATAGGAAACACATAATAATACTTTTTACCAATTCTAAAAAGCGCAGGCGCTCTACGCTGTTATGTGCGTTGACCGGATACTGGAGACGAGCCCTCCGCCATGGACCTTCCTTGGTACATCTATTACGCACAAGATGCATCTCTCCGTCTTGGTCCTTCTCTTGCCCTCGAGGGCCTGCGCTCACGCATGCGTCCTGAACCTCGTCCAGAGTCGCTGAGTGGCGGGCTCGGTGCGCCCCTGACGCCGGAGGAGCGCAGCCAGCGGGCGGATCTCTATCGCGAGCGGGTCTACCGACGAGAAAAGCAGGAATGGCGCGACCTCAAGGACGCGCTCGGTCCCACGTTGGCCAAGGCCACTTCCCTGCCTCTCCTGCAAGCAGCAGCGGGGACACCCGAGTGCGATTCCGCCCTGGAACACGGTCAGATGTCCTTGCAGGAAGCCCTCTCGCTGTCGACTCCCCCGATAACCCCTTCCCTCTTCACTGTCCACGGATCGCCAGCACAACAAGACAAGGAGCAGGTCCATTTTTAAATTCAATTTTTTATCTTCATGAGGCAAAGTAGTGGCGGATGAGCCCAGGCACGTCGCCGCGCTGCACGGCGCGCGGGAGCCAGTGCCGCGCGCCCAACAAGAGGGCCAGGTGCTCGTGGGCCATGCGCACGTACTCGGCTCCGATGGCGGCCCAGTTCGCGCGCTCGGCAAGCAGGCGCGCCGCAAAGACGGACGGTACACCGAGCCGCAGCGGCGACTCCCCGGCCGGCCACGAAGCTGCCGCTGACGACGACGAGGACGACGACAACGACGTATCGGGCGAGTCAGAGGCACGCGAGGCCGAAAGCAGCGCGTCGCCAGAGAGCAGGTGCAGCAGCGCGACGTGCTGGTGAAGTCGCGGGTGGCGCAAGTAGGCGTGGTAGGTGTGCACCAGCGTCTGGGCGGCGTAGACCAGCATCACGGCGTCCCTCCGCTCGCGCGCGGCGTGGAGCAGATGCTCGACCAGCAGCCGCAGGGTCCGGTGGCACGGGTGCAGCAGGCCGGCGCCCTCCTCGATGGACTGAACCAGCCCGTCGTAGTCGTAGTCCGCATCGGTGTCGCTTTTCCGGTGCAAGCAGGCAAGCACCTTCTCTTGGACGAGCTGCTCGGCCGAGCGCGCATAGTCGCCCGGCAGTTCATAGCCGCATTCGACGCACTCGAGGCGGCCATCAACGGCTTCGTCGTCATCATCGTCCTTCCGGTGCTCATCTTCCTGCCGTCGCACGCCGACAGTGACCATGCCGTGCCCGCAGACGCGCACCTCGGCTCCATCCTCCTGCGACTGCTCGCCATCCTCGTCCTCGTCCTCGCCGTTCTCGTCGTCCTCCATGGTGTTTGGACACTTGACCATCACCATCAGCTCATCGGCCACATAGTGATCCCTTGGCCCACGCGCGCGCGAGTCAGGCTCGTGTTTGCTGTTGTTGTGGGCTCTTGGGGGTAATTACCTGAGGTCAAACGGCGGCGGCCGACACTGCGCGCAGCGGCAGGCAAAGAAGTGGTGCTCGTGAAGCTCGCGCTGGCGCATGTCGTAGGGCTGTGTCGGGTCGACGTAGGCCACGGTCACCTCGGCCCCGGCCTCGATCGCGCGCACGGCCCGCACGCAGAGCCGCCCGCGGCCGTCGACCGACCACTGCGCGTTGGGTAGGCACGAGTGGTTGAGCAGCGCCGCCGCCGCGTACAGGCCCTGGCCTGCATCGCGCGCGCCGAGCGGCCAGAGTCAGTTATGAGCTCGATGGGGGAGGACGTGGACAACATGGGGAAGAAGCAGGGTAGGACCGATGGGCCGGAGCGACGACGGGTCGGTGAGGGTGAGCGCGTTGGCCTGCGCCACGGCAAAGAGCCGCGCGACCCGCTCGTCCGAGTCGGGGACCGCGAGGCCCGGGCCCTGGGCGGCCAGCCACCGCAGGTTGCGGGCCTGCTGGCGGAAGGCCTCGCGGAGCTCGCTCGACATCTGGTCGTGGTGGTCCACCAGCCGCGACAGGGCGTCGCCCTCGAGAAACGCCGCCGCGGCGTCATCCTGCATCCACCAGCCGCGCAGCTGCGCGTTCCTTTGTTGCGACTCGTCCTCCACGCCGAGCGCGGCCTCTTCCTCCGAGTCGTCGGCGTCCTCGTCCTGTCGGCACGCGCGCTCGCAGCCTCGCTCGCGGTAGAGCAGCATGCGGAGCGCGAGCCGCACGTCCCTGTTCATCGCGCATACGACAAACGCGGATTTGTTTGATGCGGCGCCGAGCAGCGGCCATAACTGGAGAGAAAGGGAGAACCTATGATCCACGTCGGCCTCTTGGTGTTGCTTCTGGCTTCGCTTCAGCGTCTGCAGGATCAGGCACTCCCCGGCGTGCGCGTCCCGCGCTTCCTGCTCGCCGTTGCGTGAGAGGCTATCGCAGCAGAGAGTTGGGGAGGGACGTGAGACCTTGTCGTTGGCACAACGGACGCAGAGGACGTGCTGCCCGCAACCGGCGCACGGCTCGCCGCCCTCGGTCGGCAGCCCGAGCTCGCGCGCAACCGGAGCGAGACACCGGCTGCAGTAGTTCAGAAGGTGCGCATCATCCAGCACAGCTGTGACGGCGGCAGAACATCAACATCATCATCATGTGGCAACAGAAGGAGGAGATCGAGGGAGGGCAGCCGACCGGCCGTGGGCGCGCAACGCAGGATCAGGTCGCCGGGCTCGAGCTTCCGTGTCGCGAAGAGGGCTCGGCCCTTGTTGGGCGTATGGCCAGCCTCCACGGGGAACGGGCCAAAGGGGAGCGCGCGCCGGTGTTGCTCGTCCTGTCCGAGTGTCGAGTATCATCATGACCGTCAGATCATCATCCGCTCCATCAACCGCGGCCAGCATATGAGGAGGAGAAAGCCGCCACCAGATCCAAGTAGTGCCGCGCGAGGCGGAGCTGGCGGGCGATGTCGCTGTTGTGGGCCTCCATGCGCTCGGCGGCCTCGAACGCTTCCACGGCGTGCCGATACTGGTGCAGCTCCATCAGCCCAAGGCCCCTGCGGTAGTGTGCCTGAGGATGGCCGCCCATCGTCACCATTATGAGCATCTTCAAGACGAGACGTGTAGCGGGAAAGGTCGGGAAGAAGCGCTCACTTTGACCAGACGTGGAGCAAGCGCGATAGCCTGGTCGGCATCGAAGAGCGCCTCCTCCGCCATTCCACAAGCGCTAAAGGCAGCGCTCCTGCTCGCGTTTCCCCACTCGAGTCAGCAGTCTAGGCTCAAGGGGCAGCCGGAGGGGAAGGAAAGCGCCTCACCGGTTGGCGTGCAGCAAGGCTTGCTCGTGCTTGTTCGAGGCATTGTCGTCAACGTCCACGGTCGCCCGCTGAGCCAGTGTCAAAGCGAGAGAATAGCTGCGCACTGCGCTCGCAAAGTCGCGCTCCCGGTAGGCCGTGTTGCCCTTCTCCTTGAGGCGCTTCACCTCGTCCATCGTTTCGTTTTTCTTTTGTTTTCTTTGCGTTCTCTGTTTTTCACTCGATTTTTGGTTTCTTCTGTGTAGCGGCCTTGTGGGAAGAGTAACCCTCAGCGTATCGCCTGGAATAAACCTACTCTTGGGAGGAAACCTGTTCAGACCAAACATCATTCCTCCTTGCATCGACGGGCCTGTTCTTCGCGTTTTGTTTTTATTTTTGATTTCCCTGTTTTAATCTCACAAGCCATATTTGGCTGAATAAAAAATAAATTAAATAAATAAGGCTGGGTATCCAGTCCCCGTCCTCGTGGCCGCCGTTCTATCTACATGGGTCGTGTGACCACCCGCCCCGGGGAAGACTGACCTCGTCAGCTTCCTCCCTCGTCTCCAAGTTGCTCGCTCTCTTCGTCTCCTCCTTTCTGGGCCTCTTGTGTTGTTGGGGGAAGACGTGAAGACTCTTCCTCAGAGGTCGGCGAGATAGCCCACCTCCTCGCAGCTCTCGCCCTCGCGCTCGACCAGCGCCGAGTAGACGTCGTAGTAGTTGGTCTCGCGCACCTTGCCGCCGGCGTTCCAGCTGTAGACCACGCCCCGGTCATCAAACTTGAAGATCTGGTCGAAGATGAGGATCAGATCCTCGCCCAGCAGGCGCATCGTCACCGTCACATCCTCCCCATAGTGCGCCCCGCACAGCCGCCGCGACCTGCCCCCACGCCCCATGTTCAGCTTCCACAACGCAACAGAGATGATGGCGATGATAACGACGACGACGAGCCGTACCATCGCTGAAGCGCGGGGTCCCAGCCACATGTCTCAAAGGCCGGCGGATGGAACGGCACAAAGGGGCCCACCGTGCTGCGCATAGGAAAGTAATAGAAAATTAGGAAAACAAGAATCAAATACAAAACGAAAAAACTTGTGAAACAAAAAAAACAAAAAACAAAAAACAAAAAAAATACCTGGCGGTCGAGGAGAGGCTGCCGTCCTTGCTGGGCGGCGAGCTGAGATCGCGATGGCTCCGATGCCGCGCCACGCCATCGCCCGTGCCCTGCTTCTCCTTGCGCACGATGCGGGGCGAGAGGAAGGACGACAGCGACGCCATGATCGAGTGGTTGGCCACGCTCGTCGCGGCAGCCACCGACGTCGCCGACGACAAGGACGCCGACGCGCTCGCCATGCCGCCGCCTCCGCTGGCCGCGCCGCCACCACCGCTGGTCGTGTTGCCCAGCCCGCAGAGCTGGGCCAGGCGCGCGCGGCGCTCGCGTTCGAGCCACTTGGGCGACCGCGAGTGGAGAAACTGGACCTTGACCACCGTGAAGCGGCCCCGCGGCGGCATGTCGCTGTCGCCGGCCTGCTGCTGCTGCAGCTGATCAGCCTGGAGGTCACGGTAGGACGAGGCGCGTGAGGAGGACGCGTGGGATCGCGGGGTCGACGCAGCCGAGGTGGTCGGCGAGGGCGCGCGGCTCCGCGCGGTGGATGTCGACGAGGACTTGGTGCGCTTCCGCTTCTCGCGCCGGCTGGTGCTGCTGGCCTTCTTGTCCTTCTTCTCCTTTTTGTCAGTCTCCTTCTCCTTGCCCTTGTCCTTCTTCTTGCGCACGCGCGAGGCGCCCTTCTTGTGAGATCCACCGCTGCCGCTGCCACCACCGCCGCCATCGCTGGTGTTGCCACCTCCGGCGCTGGCGCTTTTCTTGCGGCTGCTGCTCGAGTCGCCAAAGGCGCGGGTCCAATCTTCGTCTTCGCCGTCGGTCCGCTCGCTCCGGCTGTCGTTGCTCTCCTCGCCGAGCTGCTTGTTGGCGGTGAGCGGCTTGGCCACCGCCGTAGAGGGCTCGTCCTCGGTCTCAAACCCGTCGCCCCAGTCGTCGCCGTCTTTGGTCTCGTCGGCCCACTTGTTAAGGGAGGCCAGGTTGAGCTTCATCCCGCTGCCCTTCTTCGCGGCCTTGCTGTTGTCGCTCTTCTTCTTCCTCTTTTGCTCCTCCTCCTCGAGATCAAACTCCTTATCCCAGTCCTCTTCTTCCTCGTCGTCATCTTCGGCCTCTTCTTTCGTTGTTTTCGTTTTCGCGTTCTTGGCCTCGTCCTCCTGTTGCTGGAGCTCCTTGTCCCAGTCCTCCTCCTCCTCGTCGTCATCCTCGGCTTCGCTTTGCCGCTTAGAAGCCGGAGCTGATTTCGCTTTCGCTTTCGTCGTTTTCGTTTTCGCGTTCTTGGCTTCGTCCTCCTCCTGCTGGAGCTCCTTGTCCCAGTCCTCCTCCTCTTCACTGTCATCATCGTCGGGCTTGGCTGCTGTCGCCGGCGTTGTCTCTGTCTTGGAATTCTGCGACGAGCGCTTCGCCGCGGTCTCTGGCGAGCTGCTGTCGCCAAATTCCTTGTCCCAGTCCTCCTCTTCTTCCTCAGACTCGGCCTCGCTCAGCTTCGTCACCGATTTGCCGCTCGACTTGGCCGACTCGCTGGCAGCGGGCTTGGCCGCCGCTTGCTGCTGAAGCTCCTTATCCCAGTCCTCCTCGTCGTCATCGCTCTCTTCGACCACGAGCTGCCCGCCCAGGCCGACCAGCTTGATGTGGTTGCCGCCTGCAGCAGCGCTTGGAGCAGCACCAGCGCTCTGCCGTTTCTTCTTGTTCTTCTGGTCCTGGCTCTCCTCGTCACTTTCCTCGATCACGAGCTCGCCGTCGACCCCAAACAGGCGGATGTCGGCGGTGGCAACGCCCTTGAGCCCCGTGCTCGCTCGCGGCTTGAGTGAAATCGGCGCCGCGCCGCCGCTGGTCTTGCGCTGGTCCTCCTTTCCGCTGCCGCTCTCGTTTCCGCGGAAGGAGACGTCCCGGTTGCTGCTAGTCCGGCGTTGCTTGGCTGCTGCCGCCGCGGTGGTGGTGGCTTTGCTGGTGGTCGAGGACGCTGGTGGATCGTCGGCGGCCACGTCGCCGCTTGTTCGGCGGACGATGCTTGCCTCGGAATCGCCCACGCGGCTCGGCTTGGAGCCCAAGGACCGGCTGGGCTTGGCCGCCCCGGTGCGCCCGGCCGAGGACCAGGTCACGTCTTGGTAGATGACGACCGTGAAGGGGTCGCCCGACAGCATACGCCGGCGCAACGCCGCCACACCCAAGTGGCCGCTGCTGGTGCCCGCGCTGGCGGAGCCCACCTTGGGCGGCGGGGCCACAGACTGCTTGCGCAGGCTCTCGCGCAGCTTCTCGTCGACCTCTGGCGGCAGCCGTCGCCGGCCAGTGCCGCCACCGGCCGCGTCGTCGCGCTTGGTGCTCAGGAGGTTGCCCACGGCCGACCCGACGCGCGACATCTCTTTCTTGTGCCGCTTGGTGGTCCGCTTGGCCTCGGCCTCGGAGCTCTCGCCTGCGGCAGACTTTTTCTTGCTGGCTTTCTTGCCGTTCTTCTTCCCAGCGCTCTTCTTGATGTGCAGCTCGTCCTTGGGCTTGCTGCCGCTGGTCGGCGGCTCGTCGGTAACGGTGGTGGCGGTGGGGGTAGCGGTGGCTGCGGCGGCGGCAGCTTTCTTGGTCTTGCGGGCCGAGCCGGACCGCTTCTTGCGTCGGTCGTTCTCGCCCTTCTCCCACTCCTCCTTGCCCTCTTCCTTGTCCTCCTTTTCGCGGTCCTTGTCCTTCTCTTCGCGTTCCTTCTCCTTCTTTTTCTTGCGCGCCACAGCGCCCTCGGTGAGGGACTTTAGCGCGTCCGGGTTCTTTTCCCGTTCCTTCTCCATCGTGGCCACCAGGTTCTTGTACCGGGCGATAAGCCCGCCCTTCTTCTTGTCTCCACCGCCGCCGCTGTCGGTCTTATTGTCAACACCACCATTGCTTGACGCCAGGGCAGGCCTGTCGGTGCTGGGGGCAGCGTCGTCGCTGCTCGAGGCGGGTCGCTCGATGACGCTCCGGACGCGCTTCCTGGTCGTCGTTTCGGTCGACGCCGCAGAGACCGCTTGCGTCAGGGCTTCCGCTGCCGCCTGAGTGGCCAAGGTCTCGACAACCTCTTCGCCCCGCTGCGGCTTCTGCCCCTTCGTCATCGTCTCCTCGGCCGAGGCAGGGGTTGTTGACGTGGTTGTGGTGGTGACGGCGGCCGTGGTCGTGGCGCCTTGTTGTTGTTGTTGGTTGTGAACGGCATCGTTGTTCGATGCTGGCACGGCGTTGTTCCCGCCCTCTTTCAAGTGATCGCGGTGGTGCTCGGGCTTGCTGCCGCTGTCGCTGTGGACGCCGTTGTTGGTGCTCGCCGGGTCGGAGTTGCTCATTGTGTTGTGTGTCGTCGGCTGCTGCTGGTGATGGTGATAGAGAGGGTGGAAGCCGCAGGAGGCGCTGGCCTGGCTGAGCTGGTCCACCTGGTGGTGCGCGGGCGCGAGTTGCTGGGAGATGTCGGGGTCCGACGAGCTGCGAAACTTGGAGCCGGCCGGCGAACGATTAAAGTCGTTGATGTGCCGCTTGGAACCCTCTTTGAAGAAGCGCAGATTGCGCACGAAACGCAGCCTTCGCTCGTTCTCGAGATGGATGGCTTCGGGCAAAAGCGGCAGCAGCGACGCAGAAGAGGAAGATGAAGTAACTGGAAAGGGACGCGGTGACTCGGCTGAAGCAGATGAGGCGAGTGAGGAAGAAGACGCAGATGGACGAGACGCTAGCGTCTCAGAGGCAGCAGGAAGGGGGGCAGAAGAAGAGAATGAAGAGCTGCTGGAGGCTTTGGTAACCAAAGGCGAGCAGCTGGTTGAAGATGATCCTCCTGAGTGTGAAGAAGATGGAATTGGCTTCGGGCTGGAGGCGGGGGTGGTTCGAGAGAGAAAAAATCGAATCTTATCCTTTACACCTCCGCTTTCCATCCGCTGGTGGCAGCAATTATCTACGACGACGTATGGGTTGAAACCTTCCCTTGGTCCACGTCGTAGCGGTGTTGTGTGGTCTACCAAAATATATCATAGCGAATTAACAAAAGCAGTTAACAAAAATGTAAAGGACAAATGGAGTTAGCCGCACCTCAGAAGATTGCAAACTGGGGACAAGAATACAGGTTGTGCATGTACAAGCGGTGTCTTGAGACGTTAATGCTTAATGGCAAGTTTTTTTCCGTTGTTTATTTATTTATTTTGGTAGTTTCCTCTTGCTGACCTGGTGACGGTTCACGGTTCCGCGAGTTGTCGCTCCTCACATTCTGAAACGGCGAACGTTGGAATTTAATCTATGCCACTTGAGCCGGGAGCCAATGGGGCACATTGGTAGGAGGCGCACTCTCCCCATTGGTAAGGAAGAAGAAACCAGCAAATTAAATTTTAGCCACGATCTCTCTTACGCGTTGTAGTTCTTTTGGACAGGCTTGGACAAAAGACAAAGAAGGTTGAAGGGACGACCGTTTCGCCACAGCCCCGAACGCGTAAGAGAAGGAAGAGAGCCTGCACAGGCAAACGGTACAACACGTACCAAGGCTACGTGAGCTACCAGAGGAGGTCAAAAGCGGAGTAGAGAACACAATCGACACTCACCCACAGCATGTCGGCCAGCACGAAAAACGCAGACGAAGCCGGCTCGAAAAAGAAGTCGAAGAAGGCCAGCCGCGCACCGGGAGACGGCGGCGAAGAGGGGGCGACAAAGGACGAAATGTTCACGAAGAAGAGCAAATCAGACGATGAGTGGGAACGTGTGAAGCGCGTTATTGGAAAGACCGAGGAGGATAGGGCTCTGGCCCTGAAGGAGGCGGCAGTCGTGGACGACGCAGTGGCTTACTATGCCCAGAAGAAAGAACCAACATCACCGGGAAGGAATCGTCTCTCATCATCCACTCCCGGAACTGGATCGCGCATCGGCGGCAGCACGGTTGTGGGACGGAATCGGCTGAACACAAACGCGCGTCGAGTATCTACCGAATTCAACATCAAAGTTCAACAATTCAACATCGAAAAGGAGGGCGTGTTCAAGAGCTACAAATACCAGCAGCTGCCGCCTCTGCGCGTCAAGCCCCTCTCATCGCAGTCGAATGTGGTTGAATTGTTTGGTCCGAGCGACGAGGTCAGCACTGCCGAGCAGCCTGAACTGCTGCCCGGGGGCGAGGTCTACTGCCGCGCCATTTCCACCTACCCATGGGACGTGCAAGCCTCGACACAGGCCCAAAAGGCCGCTGCGGCCGCCGCTGCTGCCGCCAGTGGCCAAGCGGGCTCGCCGCCCAACAGCAGCGCGCCACCCAAGGCACGTGTTGGACACCATCGCGCGGCTGTGTGAGCGTTTGTGCTTGGTGGTTAGGGCCTTCTTCTCACTCCCACGTCTCCGCGAGCAGCTGCTCAAGATCAGGCGTGTGGGCGACCCCATCTGCGACGTGTTCGGCGTCCAGGTCTTTGCCAACCGTACTCTGGTCGCGCTGGCCGACGGCTGCAACTGGGGCGAGAAGCCCAAGAAAGGTACTCTTGTGTGGTTGTCCGCCTTCCCCCTCCCAAAGGCTGAGTATGTCGTCGTTGCTGTGTTGTCTCTTCTACATGGTGGCTTTTAATATCACATTTTATTCACTTTTACTTCCTCGGGCAGCTGCACAGATGGCGTGCAAAACGTTTTTGGAGCACATGAAGAGCAAGTTCAACCAGGTCAACGACGTCAAGGTGCGGCCTGTGTGGTCCTCCGTGCGTGTTGTCGTTTATGCAAATTATTTACGAAGGAGGTGGCATGGCACAGACGGCGGGCCACTACATGCTGCGAGCCTTGGCGCATGCTCACAAGGAGATCATGAACACGAGCGAGCGTGATGCCCAGGCCAGCGGCAAGACCATGCGGTACGTTGCTCTCTGTTCGTGTTTGAAGCGATAGCTCGCGTAGTCATCCAACGTGGCCATTCTGCACAGGGTAACCGACGGCGGCACAACGACGCTGCTGGGCGGCATCCTGTTGGAGCTGGAAGCCGAAGAGGCCGAGCAGCTGGGCAGCCAGTGGGTGTTTGTGTGCGTGAACGTGGGCGACTGCAAGGCCTACCTCTACTCGCCGTCGTCTCGGCAGGTCATCGACGTCACTCGCTCGTACGTGATGCTTTCCTTTCTCTCACGTTATCTCCCTCGTTTGCCTGTTCTTGGATCTGCGAGCTCACTCGTGGCTTGACGACAGTGGCAACCGATCGGCCAAGGCCGACATGAGCGACCCTGGTGGCCGACTCGGCCCCACGGTACGCCTCTGCCTCGCACCTTGTGAGAACCAGTATGTCATAGATTGACCACGCCGTATGACGTGCAGGTGGGCCGTGGAGGCGACGCCGATCTGCGCAACCTGGGCCTCTACATGGCGCCCTGCGAAGAGGACTCTCTCCTGCTTGTGGTGTCCGACGGTATTCACGACAATCTCGACCCGGAGGTACACGGCCGCGCTAACCAGGTGACATGAATCAATTTACAATTAATTACTGCTTTTTTTTTTTCCATTTCTTTCTTGTGTTTGTTGTGGTTCTCTCAGCATCTGGGCCTCAACCCGAGCGACGTGGGCGTGAACCAAGACAAGTGGGACTCCAACTGGGAGGCGCTCGAGAAGGCCAAGCACCTCTTCCGCGCCAGCTGCCTCATGCAGAAAATACGTGGACCCGATGAGGAGGTCCGCCTCCCGGCCGTTACACTTTCTATTTTGATTTTATTCGATTATTTGACCTTTAGACTGATGATAAATGATGGCCAGGTGCGGCCGTCTCCTGAAGATGCGGTCAACCGGCTGCTGGATCACTGCAAACAAGTGACGAAGCGGTACGTGCGGGATGAGATGAACTACGTTGAACTCGGCTGACCGCCATTGCTTAGGTCTCGTCAGTGGATGGTCACCAACCCGACGAAGCGATTGCCTCATGACCACGTCAAGTACACGCGCAACTTCCCCCTTCCCTGTCCATAAGGAACTGACTCTTCTTCTCGCCAACACTTGTGTGCGTGTGTTGGCTCAACAGCTTCCCCGGCAAGATGGACCACACGAGCTGTATCGCGATGACGGTCGGGCGCCGACAGCCGGTCGTCCAAGAGCCCATCGTCGTCGCCGCCGGCTCCAGCATTTCTGCTCCGCTGCAAGGTATCTGCATCCTCGTCGCCCAGCGCTCCCCCCTTTCTCCCTCGGGCACTTCATGATTCTGTTTCTATATCCCTATTCCTGCGCGGGAACCCACAGACGCGGCTTTGGCGGAGAGGAGGAAGTATAGGATGACGGGGATTATGATTAAGACCAGCGGCAGCGGCATCAGCAACGGCGCTGCTCGCGGCGACGACGGTGGCGGCTGCGGCGACACTAACGTGCCCATCGCAGTCACTGTGGCACAGAACGAGGACCAAGTGGCCGTCGTGTGCCGCGCGCTGTCGATCAAGGGACTCTCGTGCGCGGTCCAGGGCAAGAGGGTCGAGCTCAAGATGCGCAATTCCTCCAGCTCTAGCTCCAGCTCCAGCTCGTCGTCGTCCGCGACCCTGGTCCCGGAGGGCTTCCGTGTCGTTGGCAACAACGAAGTCGACGCCAAGAAGTGGAAGCGCGTGGTGGAGCTGCCGTGCCCCGTCACGCCCAGCTCCCAGCTGAGCGAGCAGCTCGACGACCACACGGTCCTCTTTACATTCACCAAGGCCCCTGTCTAGGCTGGACTCCCCTCCCCTGCCTATCAACCTCAATGATGTACTACCAACTTGAGCTTCTGCTCAACATGCCGATTTTGCGTCCTCTTGGTGCCAACCGCGTTAAGTTCGTGGAATGCTTGGAATGCCCTTTTAAACCAAAGATGAGAAGAGGAGGAACCCGAGTAGGGCAGCTGCTGCACTCACGTGCAACGGCCTTTGGCGGGACCACACTGCCTCAAGCACGGAGAAGATTCTCTACGTCGTGGCATGAACCCTCGCCCCCTCCGTGGGGAGTTGGGTCAGTTCGCTTCCGCCCCTCGTGGGGGGTGCGCCTTCTTGCCTTGACCATTGCCGGCACCTCGACCTTCTACCTGTCACAATCTGGTACCGTTGGGTCTACAGTCATTTGCCGCTGCTGCTCGTGCACACGCTCACGCCCTACGCTACAGCGTGGATGAACGGGCTGGGCGACGAACCCTGCTATCACTTGGACCGTTTGCGCAACAGCAAGCGGCCCGTTGTGTTCTCTGAGGACTATGACCAGAACTGGTGGGGTCTGGAGCGGTACGTAGCCCGATCACGCGGGCGTGCGAGTGATATGTACGCAAGACTGACAGTTACCACTGGCCTTCTAGGTTGCTGCCACTGCCACTCACGCTGCAGGACCGCAAGTACCACTCTGAAGTGGCGCAAGGCCTTGTAGATAAAGGAGTCATGCGCGACGAGCAGTTCATCATGCCGGAAGTCCCTACAAAAGAGGATCTGCAGGCCTACAACACGCCGGAGTACCTGACGGCGCTCAACCAAAGTACTCGTATTGCCGAGGCCTTGGGCCGTGCTGCGCTCCGCTACTTCCCCTCGCTTGTGGTTCACACTTTTGTGGTACGTTGTCCTCCTTCTTGCTAAAGTGTTGATACGCTTCTCTGGAGGAAAAGCGCAACTCATACTCGCTCGTCAGTCTGGGTTTATGTTAGAGGCAGCCGGCGGAACCGTACTGGCAAGCCGAGTGGCGCTCGAACGAGGCTGGGCCATCAACTTGGGAGGAGGCTTCCACCACGCTTCCGCCTCGTCTGGCGCTCAAGGTGCTATGCGCCACGCCTGCGGTCTGCTATTTTGTCCTCACCACATGGACCTGCAGGGTGTCTGTTCAACGACGTCTCGCTCGCAATCAAGCACGTGCGAAAGAACGAAAAGGAGCGCGTCTCCCGAGTGCTGATTATCTATCTCACCGGGACATCAGGTAGCTCTTCTTCCCTCTCTGCCCTTTCGTCACCACACCTGCTTCGTCTCAACACGGCATGCCCAGGCGACGGCTTTGTCAAGGACTTCGAACTCGATAAGAATGTGTACATCATTGACTCGCACACCACGCCCAGGTACGCCTTCTTACCGCTCGTGTGGTGCTGAGGCGAGACAGTTCACTCACTTAACGGACAGTGAGACAACCAGGCACATGCACGTGGGCTCCAGCATCACGCTCCCAAACAACATGAAGAAGGAGGACTACATGCAGTGGGTGACCAATGAGATCGAGAAGGCCGTTACCAGTTTCCGACCACAGATGATTTACTACATCTCTGGCTCTACACCACCAGCCGTTCCGTCCCAAGGTACTCCAGGGTATATTTATTTATTTTAGTTTTTATTTATTTAAAAATTGTTTCGGCCAATCCGGTACTGAGAAATTTCCTGTCTGAGCTTGCTCTACTCCGCTCCCACAAACTGCGGTCCCCAGCCTTCGCCTACCCTCATAAGGCTCGGCTGGAGGGCCAAGGTGCAGACACGGCAGCGCACTTGACTGTGAAAGCAGCACAGTAGGGGAGTTGGCGTGGGTGGAGGCGTTGGTTAGAATGCTCTGCTTGCCCTCAAATTGAACCGAAACTAAATCGCCTGTTGGGTGTGCTGTCCTCCGGGCCAGCACGCTCGGCTGGCGGGACCTGATGGCACAGGTCTTGAATATCAAAGCCGCCGCGGTCTTCGCAGACCACTTCTGGCTTTACGTTCTTCACCCATCTAACGCCAGCTGGCCTGAGTGTAGGCGCTGTCGTGGTTTTTTTTTCTTCTTCTTCTTTTCTCTTGTTGAGCACACTCTGAACTCACTCTCATGCACATCTGCCTCCCAGAGGCCTCATGGGTGGTTGAAAGAGATGCGCTCGTCTTCCAACTTGCTGTGGACACCCACGCGATCCCCTTGGTACGGTGAAGAAGCGGAGCTGGTGTGATGCTTTTTGAAGTGGGCCTCTTGTGACGAAGATGAAATGAACCAGGTGATGGTGGTGTCGGGAGGCTGGACGCTCGGCAACGATCCCAGCGTCATGATCCGCTCCTTGAGCAACATTCTCTCGCGACGCTGACCGCCGCTTGACCGTGACGTGTCTACACAAAATACAACAAGTGTTCGCGCGCTTTCTTCTTGTGTCTGCATTCCTCCACAAAGATGGCGCTGTCGTTTGACGAGATGCAAGCGATGTGGGACAATGTCCTCACTGTCTCGCGTACGAACGTTATTGAGCCCCTCCTTGCGCAAGATGTTGCGCAGCACTGGGCGTCAGTTCGTCACGGCTTCATGTGGCTCGTCCTCCTTGCGCCGGGCTTGTGGATGGATATCGCCTGGGCCGCTGGTGTCAGCTATGATCGTCGCCGGACCTTTGCCTACCGTTCCTTCATCTACGCTATGACCACTTGCCTTCTCGTACTTGTCTTCCTTCCCAATTCATGTCATTCCATTTTGAATCTGAATTCTAGACACTTCTTTGCGCCACTTCTCTTTCACTGACTGTTATTGGCAGTTCACGTACGCCGGTGGTATCAGCGTTCACCTGCTTCTCGGGGAAACGGCTCCTGTCTTCTCGTCTGACATCGCCCTTCTGGCCCCGATTGTGACCTGGTACGTCCCTCGCTTGTGGGGCATTACTACCGACCTTCTCACACAGTCAAACAGGTTCTTGATCTTCTTCACCCCGCTGCGTCACCTCTATGCCTTCTTGCCCGTCAAGGTACAGTCTACTCCCTTCCAATCTCTTCTCTTAAGAGCAGGTTGAAGAACCTCATCACGCGTGTCTTCCGCAGCTCGTGTTCGTAGTAGGCCAGGCAATCTGCTGGCAGAGGTGCGTGTGCCTTGGCGTCGAGCTGGGCATGGCCCGTTTCCCCAAGTCCTTCGTGATGCCCCTCGTCTTTGCCGTCGTTGGCGGTATGTTCTTCGCTCCAAAGCCTATCCGGGCGGATTGATTGGCGCTCATCCTGGCAAACGGCAGGCTCGGCTGGCGGCGTGCTCATGAACCTGGAGAAGCGCTTCTTCGGCCTGGACGGCGGCGCCTCGACCTAGTACTGCAGTGCCACTTCGCGTCCAACCTGTCTCTCATGTCGCTGACATTTTCCTTCTTTCTCAACCAGCGCTGTGAAGATGTCGTTCTTGACCGGACTCTTCTACTACGCGCAGCACGCGGCCGCCCTGTCTCACGCCCTTGTGGAGCCGATGATGTCCCTCACGGACGCCAAGGTTTCCTTCTGCCCTCTCTCTCTCTCTCTCTCTCGCCCGATCGACCAGTGCGCAGCTGACGCTCATCATGAACGTTACGTGCCAGGTGGTGGTGGCGACGATCCTCGTCGGCTGGTCGATCTTGAGCGAGCTCGGGCAGCCCATCAACCCGTTCGCCCCGGTTGAGGCCGTGTTTGGGCTCATCTTCGTGGACAAGGAGCAGGCCAAGGCCTGGTACCCGCCGGCTCCTCCGGCGAAGAGCCGCAAGCCACAGCAGCCACAGCAGCTCAAGAACAAGAAGGTGGCCGACCCGGCGGGCAAGGCCAAGAGCGTCAGCAGCACTTCGGCGCCCCTCGTGGTCGAAGATGACGTCGTTGGGCTCGAGGACACGTCCGCGCCATCCCAGCTTCGCAACAGGAAGAAGAGGAACTAAACTTGTGTCTGTTCTTTGATTAGAGCAGAGAACATTGTTGAAATGTTTCACCTTCACCACAACCTTTTTCCCTTCGTGTTGTCGGTTTGAGAGCCTCGAGCCTGCACGAGGACCAATCATGGACGGGATGTATGGCGAGCCCTCAGATGGGCCAATCCAGGCCGTGCTCAGCAATTGGGCTCCATTTTGTACTTGTTGTTGTTCCGCCCCCCACGCCATTCCTCACAACTACCAGCAGACATGACTACCTCCGCTACTACAAGCCTGTTGGTGGCGTCGTTGCTGGTTCTGCTCGCGGTGGTCCACTCGTGCAATGGCGCAGTCAGCAGCAGCAGCTACGTGCTCAACTGGGAAGCAAGTGGAAAGACTTTCTTCGACCAGTTCAACTTCTTCACCCAGAACGACTACTCTCATGGGTTTGTAAACTACGTCAACTACACCACCGCAGTGGGTACAAGCGTCCTCGACCTTGGTGTCGTTACAGTACAGTATGTTGGTGCTCTTGCTCAACACTACCCAACAATCCAGAGCGCGGTCTGATTGCGGTGTACGGCAACCAAGTCCTCATCCGTGCGGATGCCAACCACGTCGTCCCTGCGCATGTGCGTGGCCGCGACTCGGTCCGTTTGGAGTCCAAGAAGACGTTCAACCAGGGACTCTTCATCGCCGATCTGACCCACATGCCCACTGGCTGTGGTACGCCAAAAAGCATTTCCATTCGTGTGAGCTGATGAAGACACACCACTGCTGTCTTCGCAGGCACATGGCCCGCGTGGTGGACCTATGGCCCCAACTGGCCCTTCAATGGGGAGATTGGTACTTCCTCCCCCTCTTCCTTCTTCTCTTCGAAGTTGGTCATTCCTTCTCTCGCGCCACACAGACATCATCGAGGGCGTCCACACATCCACCGTCGATGCCTCTACGCTGCACACAAACATTGGGTGCTCCATGGCTGGCCTCAACGTCTCCCAACACATGACCGGCAAGTACTACAACGAAAACTGCGATACGTTCACTGGCTCGGTACGTGAACAACGCAGCCACCGCGGATGTACCTGAACAGAACATGCTCAATAAGACGAGCTTCGTTCTGCAGGGCTGCGGTGTTCAGGAGGGTGAGCCTTCGTACGGAGCTCCGTTCAACTCGGCTGGAGGCGGAGTGTACGCCATGGGTACGCTGCTTCTTCTTGTTTGTGCAAACACGCGTCTTGACTGATGTACGCACATCAGAGTGGACATCCTCGTTCATCCGCGTTTGGTTCTTTAACAGAACAAGCATTCCCTCGTACCTTCCTCCCTTCATGCGCTAGTGATTGTCATGGTTGCCACTCAACTTGTGAGCCACTGCGCAGAGACTTGTTGCGCTCCAACCCGAACCCCGCCAACTGGCCCAAGCCCTACGCCTACTTCGCTCTGGGGGCCAACTGCCCAGCAAAGCACTTTGCTGACCACGTGATGGTCATCAACCTCACCTTCTGCGGCGACTGGGCTGGCAACTCGTGGGTGTGGGAGAACTACTGCAAGGCCAAGGCGCCGACTTGCGTAGACTATGTCCGTTCCACACCTTCGGTGCGTTTCCTTTCCTCCTCCAGTTGTTGAGTGCACTTGGCCTGACACCCTCCTGCTCTTGTAAGGCGTTTGACCAAGCCTACTGGCTATTCAACTCCATCCGCGTCTACCAGCAGTCTTAATGAGCGCAAAATGTTAAAGAAAGAACGTTCGTCGACAACCAGGGCGTGAGGAGCGAGAGAGTGCAGATGAACGGCCGTGGCGTTTCATTTTGTTTTTTTCCTTTTGGGCACCACACACTTTTGTTCTCTTCCCATCTATCGATAGAAGCACGCCATAGGCCACTGGAGTGCTGCCGTGTGGTTGGTGGCTTTCGCTCCCTCTTAGGCAGGTTTTGACCACTTCTGAAAGATAGTTCGACGAAATTCACAACAGATTTCGCTTTCACCAACAACATCCCTTCGTGGCGGTGCAAGCACTCTTATATCTGCACAACCTAAGCTGCCCATTTCACACGCGCACTCACATATGTCTTCGGTAGTTGCTTCTTGCTCATCAGCGGACAGCTGCCCCAAGAAGGAGTGCGGCAAGGTGGTGGCGAAGAAGGAGGAAGACTTCACCGGCATCATACAGCGCACCCGTACTCTCAACGAGGTTTGCCTCTCCTTCCTCTTCGTCTCCTTCTCGTCGAGTTCTCTTCTTACACCCAACGTTGCAGGTGGTGCTCGGCGAAGCTCGTCTGTTGGAATTCGACTGTATCGACTGCGAAGGAGCGCCCATCGTGGACGCCTTCCCCTCAACCGGCGTCGTGTCCGTCCTGGCTGGTACGTCGTCCGCCGGTCTTTGACCGAGGCCTTTCTTCCTCTCCTCTCCTCTCCTCTAATCTTCTGCCCTCGACCAGGAATGCAACTGGTCAAGTCGATGGCCCTCCCGCTTGTGGGGGTGATCAAGTCCTCGGGCATCCCCGCCGTGGCGACGGTGCAGTGCGAGCAGCCCTCCCACCCGGCCCGCGTCTACGGCAACCGGAGCATCGTCATCTTCGTTTGCGAGATGAACCTCGAGGACGAGGTCGCCCGGTCGATCGCTGCGCTCATCTACGACTTTGCGCGACGCCACAAGTGCCCCATGATCTACACCGTCGAGGGCATGGCCACAGGCGACACGTACATGCTTTCCTCTCTCTTCATTGATGGTGTAGCCAAGTCGCTCACGCTCCGGCGTGTTTGCGCAGGATCAAGCTCGACTCGGGCGAAGAGGTGTCGCTGGCGCAGTCGGACGAGGAGGGCGGCGGCGAGGAGGGAATGCACACGTTCATCGACGACTCCAAGCTGGCCGAGGCGCACATGAAGAAGGAAGAAGAGGCGGAACAGCAGCAGCAAGCCAAGGGCGAGGAAAGCCCCAAGCCCGAGGACAACACCGCCAAGGCGGCCAAGGGCGACAAGGAGCTCGCCAAGAAGGCCAAGAACGGCGGCAAGAAGGACGAGCAGAAGAAGGGGAAGGGCGACGACGCCAAGGCCAAGAGCAAGAAGCAGCACGGGGGAAAAAAGAAGGGCGGAGCGCATGATGATGCGGAGGCCGAAGAAGACCAAGCCGCCGACGGCGAGACCAAGAAGAGCAAGGAGGCGCTCGCACGCAAGCTCTACGGCAACAAAGTCCACTTCCTGACGACCGACGGGGCACTCGCGCAGAAGCTCCGCGGACTCGACTGCATTCCCGTGGTCGATGGCGTCATCTCGGGCGTCACCGGAGCTGTTCTCGCGGAGGCGGCGCTGACGGACCAGGCGGTCACGGGCCTGGTGGTGCCGACGAGCACGATCATCCCGTCGGCCAAGTCGGCCATCGTGTTGCTGCAGCTGCTGGAGAAGCTGATCCCGAGCATCAGCATCTCGGTGTCGGAGCTGGAGAAGCTCGAAGACGAGCTCGAGGAGGTGCGCAAGGCCGTCATGAAGGCGCTGCCGGCGCTTGCCGGCCCCAAGGCCAACCCTCCGTCCAATCTCTACTTGTAAGAGAGCTGTCCTTCCCGTGTACATACATTACCGCAACGTTGTTGTAAGCTTTTACCGAACCAACAGTTGTATCGACGTCCTCAACGGCCGCCACAGCGGATCTCTGTTACTCGGTCCACGAACGCCAGCCGAGCAGCTTTTCGCCCAGCGGGGACAGCGACGGCGGCTTGTGGAGCGGGACCTCCCACGTCGCGTTGAAGTCCTCGGTCGAGTTGCCGGTCGAGAAGAGGCGCGGCTTGAAGCCCTCGCGCGAGGAGCGAGCCACCTCCCGCGTGTACACTGCGGCTCTTCCGTCAGCCCACGGGTCCTCTTCTTCTTTTTCTTCTTCTGGTGTTGGAGGGCCGTGGGGGGGGGCGAGTACCTTCGTGCCGGGCGGCGGGGATCATGCGGATGTAGCACTGGATGCGCCACTCGGCCGACGTGTTGGGCAAGGCCGAGTGCGGCAGGCGGGCGGACCAGAGCACCATGTCGCCCTGTCGTCCCGCGAGGCGGTCGTCGTGAGCGCGCGCATGGCGGTTGCTCCCCAAAAGGGGAGGCGCCTCGTACGCACCTGCTCCATGGGCACTTGGATGGCGCGCTTGGCGATGGCCTCCTTGTCCTTGAACCAGACAAAGGTCTCGTCAAAGGGCGGCACCCTCTGCTCCCCAAACTTGGCGCTCTCGAAGTCTTCGCGATAGCGCTTGATCTCCTCGAGCTTGTGGAAGCCTGCGATCGACCACACACACACACGTTGGACTGGTGCCCAAGGGGGAACGAGCAACAAACACAACGACAACAACAACGCACCAGGAATGCACTGGAAGCCGCCCGTGAGGCAAGTGTCCAGCGCGATCCCGGCCTGAAACTTGTTCTCGGACAGGTCCCTGCGCCAATCCATCGATCAGAGGTGGGGACGAGGCACAAGGCGAGGAGACATGTCAGAAGAAGCCGCACCAGAGGTTCATGTCGTTGTGGATGCTGAAGATCTGGTTCCTCCTCTCCGGGAAGTCCGCCACGAGCTTGCCTGTGCCGCCCCGATTGGGGCGTCAATGCTCAATTCTTCTTCTTCGTGGATGACGTAAGGCGGCGCACCCTCGGCGTCGACCACACGGGTCGGCGGGTTGAGGCAGACGCGGTCAAGGGAGACGGTCAGGTGAGGCTCGTTGAGGACCTGCGCAAAGACCGAGTAGAGGCGCGGGTCCTGCCGCATGGCGTAGTAGGTTGGCGTGTGCCAGATGTCCACGAAGCCCAGCGGAGGGATCGCCTGCCACGAACGAGGCACGTTGTTGGTTGATTGAGGAGGTGGTCTCGCGGCTCAAGTGCTTGTGGGGGGGGGGGAGGTGCAGACCTTCCACGTGCTGTGGTCATCTTTGTCTACGCCCAACAGGGTGTGGGCGCGCTCAAAGAGTTCCGCCTTCATCTGCTCACACGTTTCCTTCGAGTACATGCCCTTCAGCACCACGTAGCCGTTCTTGTCGAGAAACGCCTGCTCGGCCACATGGGCGTGTGTGGTCAGCTCGTGCTACAAGTGCCAAGGGAGGGGCGAGCGAGGTTACCAAATCGTCAGGAGTGAACTTGAAGTCGAGCGCATGCGGGTGCTTGCTGAGGGCCTCTTGTTCCTCTGTCGTGCGGTAGGGGCTAATCTCTTGCTCAGTTGAAGCCATCATCGCGCAGGTGGGAGAAGAACAACGCCCAGCGCCATGGCCGCCCTCTACGCTCCTTCCCTGGCACCAGTCGACATCAATGACTCTCGCTTCGTTCTTTTTTTGCTGCCGCTTTTCTTTCTTTTCGTGTCATGGAAGAGGAGGCGGGCTTGAGCTCGTTCTTCGGCCGTAGGTGTTTCGCTTCGATTCCTTCTCTATTGGTGCTGTGTTCAGCTTTGGTTGCTGAACATGTGTTGGAGGCATCTGGGGCACACTCAGCTCTCGTACCCTTTCTGCCCGACCTTGCCCAACACTTTCAACTGAGTGGCGCAAAGCTGCACAAGAAGGAGAGTCACCAAGCTGTGTGGGCTTCATGGGAACGAGACGCCGTCGTCGAGGCTCTCCGCAACGCCCATTTTCCCGATCAGGTCGAGCTCTTGGCCCGTCTAACGCCGCAAGAGGAGCCCGAGCCTGGGCCCGAGGCCGAGGAGGTCACCCTGCGATGGCTCGCCCGGCAATGCCGCCTGGAGTTGAGCGTGTTCTACGCCCATCGTCGCCGCTCGCGCCACGGGCTCGCCTTCGCGTCCAATCAGGCCCTGCTTCACTGCTTCCTGCGCGAAAGTGCCCTCAGCGGCCACACGGCGCTGTTCCGCCTCCTCTTCGAGACGGAACCTGCGATGCCCGCAGCCCTGGTTAGTTGGCACGAGAGGCTGTGGCTGGACTTGCTCGCCCTGAGCGCGAGCCAGGGCCACTTTGAGCTGATGTCGAGCCTGCTGGCGAACCTTGTCGAACGTGCCCCGGGGCCGGGCTCGCCGCCCTTCCCTGGCTGTTGGTGCGCTCGTGAGCGCCCATGTACAGAGTCGCCTTCCGTCTCGCGACTGAGCCGCCGACCGCGCGCGGTGCATGGCGTGTGGGGGCAGGGACGGCTTCGTGCGCGTGTTTGGCTGGGCCGCGTATGCCGGAAGCGAGGCGTGCGTGCGGCGGCTATGGACCTTCTACCTGGCCCGCGGCGGAGCCCTGCTCGCCGCTTCCTCGCCTTCCAAAGACGACCCCAGCGGGCCGCTGATCAGGGGTGAGCCTCTGTCGCTCTTCTTCCTCGCCTCCTCGATGAGCTGCTCACCGTGGCCTCATGATCAGACGCGATTCGGACGAGCTGCACCATGGGCCACCTGGCCTCGCTGCAGTTCCTGATTGAGGCGGCCTCGGTCGATGTGTCCACCTTGCCGGACTGCTTGGTTCTGAGGTAAAGAACTTAATCTCTCGACGCGACGCGCAAGGCTCAAGGGGTGAGGCGCAGCTGAGCCGTCGCTCATTCCCATGATCAGTGCCAGAGGAGGACACGCCGAGGTGCTGTTCTACCTGCTCGAAGGCGGCGGCCTGGCGAGCGTGGCCTCGGCGCAGCAACTTGAGGACGTGTTCCTGGCTGGCGTCGCTGCCTTGAAGTTGCCAGCTCTGCGCCGGCTGGTCGACCTTCTTCCCGGCCGGATTGACCTCAACTGTCGTCAAGGGCGGGCGCTGCGCGTTGCAGCCAAGCACGGTCGACATAAAGTCCGTCCGTTTGGCCAATGGCGCTGGCGCTTGACTGACACCTTGGAACCCACATCAGGTGCTGCGATGGTTGGTGGACGAACGAGGCATGAAGGTCCAACCAGAACGAACGATGTACGACTGGACGGAGCGCTACCGCCGCACGCCGCTCGAGTGCGCGGTTTTCAATCGTCGCAGCAAAGGTGCTAGTCTAGGTCGCCCAAGTGGCCCAGCCCAGACCAGTGGCAACTCAATCCGTCGTGTGTGTGTGCCGTTCGCAGCGGCCAGGTTCTTGATCCGCCGAGGCGCTCGGGTGGACGGCGATGAGTTCGCGGCGGTGTCTTGCGCTGTGTGCCACGGTGGTACGCCCAGGAGTCGCAGAACGAACTGGACACAAGCCGACTCATCGTTGTGCCTGTGGCGCATCAGACCAGGAGCTGCTGCGGTATATGGTCAAACGCGGCGCGCTCGACATCAACAAAACTGATCCTCATGCCGTACCACTGGTCCTTGAGCTCAATCCCCCAAGTGATCTCCCGATCTGACGAGTGCTGCAGGTCTTGGCCTGTCGGAACGGGGACCTCGAGATGGCGCGATTCCTGGTGGAGGAGCTACACGCTGACTGGCGAATTCCTGGCTACTCCCACAGTGAGGGTGAGCTCTCGGCCACACGGATCTGGGGAGGTCACTGTGGCTGTCTCACTTTTGTGTCGACGACAGGCGGCTGGCGCCATTTGCCCTTGACGACCGCAGCGGAGGAAGGCCACCTGCACGTCATCCAGTACCTCCATTCCCGCGGTGAGTAAGCTGCTCGTGTGGTCCAGTAGTCCGCTAGTCGCAACCGGTAACGGTCTTTCTCCTTGCCAAAACCACCACCTGTACAGGGGCCGATCTCCGCGCGGACGCGCTGGAAGCTGCCCACTTGAACGGACACGACCACGTTGTTAAGTTTCTTCTTCCCCAACAAGATAACTCATGCTGAAAAAAGGTTTGTGTATACTCAACATGTAACGAGAACTTGTTCCAAGCGGCCGTGACACATGAGTGACCTAACCCAATGGCGGCGTGGGTACCTTACCCCTTTTGGTCTTGAGCACTCGTACTCAGAAAGCAGCAGTTTGAATCCAGTTCTATCAGATATCTACGCGTGGCCGGTCTCGATAAGGAGAATCCTCGGGGTCTAGCTAGAACGGAACAGAAAAGGACAAAGACAGGGTCACACATGTAACCGTTGCCCCTCTGCCTGTGTAACCTACCTTTTTCTGTGTTGCAAACTGATTTGAGTTCCACCAGCCACGTAACAATAACCAAAACTGTATTTGAAAAATGAAAAAAGAAATGTAAGCTGCCGAACGGAGGAACATCGTCCCTCGCCTCGGGAAAAAAACTCGATTGCTCTCTTGCGCTGGAGTCCAACGGCGTCTGCGTGAGTAGTCTGTACACTGGCCAGCACCTTGATGCTGCCTTGGTCGCCGGGATTCTCTAGTTGAGGAGGGAGTAGATGGTGGATCGCTTGACGCTCTCATAAGGCTTGGAAATCGAAACGAACGAGGGGTCGGCCATCGTTGGCGACCCGACGGGGCTGCTGCAGGAGAGGGGCGACCCGACGGGGCTGGTGCTGCGGGAAGAGTTCATGGACTCGTCTTGTCGCAGGTCGGGGCTCGACATCTCGTACTTGATGTTGCGCGGGGTGAGCGACGACGTGTCGATCATGATGCTTCTATCGTTCTGTGGGAGTCGCATCCGCTGCTGCTGTTCGATGTGAATCGTTGGCACCTTCCCGTTGCTGTGGTCGCAGTGGCGGTGTTGGTGAGGGTGTTGATGCCGGTGCGCACTCGAGGCAACGACCTGAAACGGGCTCGGCCGAATGGCCAGCGGTGGGTGCTGGGGGTGGGGCTGAGACTGGGGCGGCAGAAGGCCGAACGGCAGGGGCAGCGCAAGTCGATGCTTGAGCTGGTCTCGGTGCCGGCCAGCACGCTGGCGCTCTTCAGCCGCCTTTCGGCGGTGGTAGCGCTGCCCGCAAGCATTGCAAAGTCTGTTTGCAGAAGAAGGAAAAAAGAAGGAACTGGTGAGTTGTGGAAAAGGGTTTTGCTTGAAAAGGACAAGAGCTGAGTTCATGATGGTGGGGACGACGTACGAAGTAGAACCATCAGGTCCCTTGCGCCACTGTACGGTGGCAGTGGTGCCGCATTGGCCACACACCCGTCCCGCGGTACGCTTGGCTCGCTTGTGAAGGGGAGTCGCAGGGCCCATCATGTTGGGGCATGGGGTGGTGTTGCTGCTGTTGAGGGTGGAGGCACTGCTGCTTGGGTTGTTGGAGGCCGGGGCTCGGTGGAAGTCGGCAGCGGCTGCTAGGGAGGAGAGGTCGACGCCTGCGAGACCCGAGGCGGCCATGTCGCTTTGGTTCCCGAGCGGGAAGAGCACGACGGGGACCTTGCCGGAAGCAGACGAGAGAAGGAGGTCAAGTATCGAGAGGTTGTTGATGTTCATGGCCGTTGTCATATTATCAAGTTGTCGTGAGCTGAGGCGCGTTGTCTTGAAGACCTGTGCGGGAGCTGAGGATAGAGGACGTCACACAACACACGGCACTTAAGTGGGCTGGACTGGACTAGAAGACTGAGGAAGCGGAGCGGGGCAGGCTCTGGTTGGGTTTTATGGCTCGTCCCGAGGGCACGCGTGGCCGGAGGCTTACTAGGAAGCGTTAACTCCATGGCGCCCTCAAACATACCCTAGCTACGCGTGACCAGATGTTTGCGTCGGAAAAGGGTGAGCAGGGTGGCATCACCGGAGCAACCCAATCACCGACCACGCGTGCGTTCGCATATCCGACTAAACCGAGCGACCTTGAGCACCTGGCGACCGAGCAAGTTTTCAAACCGTCGGTTGGATCGCATTCCTGAGATGCCATGTTACCGAGGCTTTCTCTTCCGTCCCGATTGGACCAGATCCGTCCTAAAGCCGCACTGTCAAGTAACCTATCGGGACTCAACTGGCTGATCTGCGTGTGACTTTCTGGAAAGGACAAAGTCAGGGTTGCCATCTGTCATACAACAACCAAGCAAAATTGAACAACGTTATCTTGTCATCAAAAACCGCCGCGGAAACAGCAAAAACTTCGGCAGCTTGTAACAAAGGACGTGCAACAGCAACAACAACCACTACCTAGCCCCGGCTTTCCTTCTTGCCGCCCCCGCTCCCGGAGGCAGAGCCGCTGCTAGGGCTGCCAGTGGCCCCTGCTGCTGCTGCTCCCGTGGTGTTGCCTGTCACGCTGGGTTTACGCGTGAGCTTCTTGCCTATTCCGAGAATGCCCTTGAGCTTGCCTTCCTTCTTCTTCTCTCCCCTGCTGAGGTCCATCTCCTGCAGGTCAACGCTTCGACCCGACCTGGCGACGTCGTGCCCGCCTGCTCATGGAGGAGAAAACATTGACGTGGTTTGGTCAGTATTTTCTGTTGTTTGACATTATTTGATCGAACGCCTGGGTCGTCAAGGAGACGTACCAGGACCAGGTGAGAGGGCGCTGCCGCCCTCCTTCATGTCGAGGATCTTCTCCACGATGGTCTCGAACGAGTCGTCAAGGGCATCCTCCTCCACGGTTCCCACCTTGCCTAGCGCCCAGAACACGTAGCCTTCCTCGGCCGCCGCCTGTCGCCCGGCCTCGAGCGCCGTCGCCTCGCCTGCCAATGTGGTGTCAGCTTTTAAAATCGAGAGAGGAGACGACTGACTAGAATGTGAGGCCTCTCTCGTCGTTGACGTTACCTGAGGAAGAGGCGGGCTGGAAGGCGAGAAGGGTGCCGACGACGGGCGGGCCGCCAAGCTTCTTGACTTCGGCGATCCACGCGCGTGCCGTGGCCAGCGACTGCGCGCTCGACGCGTCGTAGGCCACCACCAGCGCGTGGAGTCCTCCCCGCAGCGCACTTTCCCTGCGTTGTACAAAAATCCAATCATTTGTTGTTATTATAAATAATAAAATAATAATAATAATAAAAGAAAAGAAAGATGGGGATGGTGAAGGTACGGGATGCCGGAAGGGGCGTCGGTGGGCTTCTGGAGCCACAGCTGGAGCTTGACCACGAGGTTGCGCGCCCGCACCGTGCGCAGCCGGAATGGCATCTGCAAGAATGTGTAGGCAAGGGCAAGCCCACAAGGCACAGCCACAGTGCGTCAGAGACACTTGGGGGTCATGGGATACCAAGAAGGGAGCAAAGATGTGCCTTGGCGCCCAGCTCGGTGATGTCCTTGTCCGCGAGTGCGTCCACGAGCGCTCCGCAGATCTCGTCCGCCTGGTCCTGTGTGATGCACAACCCCGGGTTGGCATCCTTTGGTATTGAAGCAAACTATACAAAGTCCTGAAAGCGGCACCTTGGCGTCAGGCCCCAGCGAAGGAAGGAGGATGCCCTTGAACATGTGATCGTATTTATACATCGCCTCCTCCTTCTCCTGCATTTCATTGAAGGTCAGCGTAGCCCCAAAATAATAAATAAATTAACTATCCAAGGAAAGCAATGAAACGCGAACCTTCTGGGCCTGCAACTGCGCCATCTTGGCCTCCTTCTCCTTCTTCTCTTTCTCCTGCTGTGCCTTCTTGAGCTCCTTCTCCTCCTTCTCCTTTTCCTCCTTGGCCTTCTTCTCGGCGACGGCCTCCTCCTTGAGGTCCTTCGGCCCCTCGAGCCGCAGCTTGGCTGTTGTTTTTTGTTTATTTTTGTTTTAGGACAGCCAATCTGTGAGAAGAGACGAAGGATTCTGCTGGGAAAGGCAAGAGGAAGGTACCCATTTCTTCTTTCGCGTTAAGGAGGAGCTCGAGCCAGTCCTCCTTCTCGTGCGGGGACCGGAACTTGATGTGGAGGAGGTCCTTGCTCTTGTGGTCCCGCAGGAGCAGCATGAGCTCGGCTTCGGGGTCGTCCACCACCTCGCCCTCGGCCTCCCCGCTCGCGGCCGCAGCCGCCGCCGCGGCCGCCGCTGCCGCCGAGTCGAGCGACTCGTGGTCGCCGCTCTCGACGCCGTTGGAGGCCACGACCGGCGCGCACTCGATGGTGAGCTCCGGCGATTTTGGCCGCGGCTCGGTGGTGGCCACGCTCTTGAGGGACATGCTCCGCGTGGGCGTCACCGGGTGGCTGCTGCTGTTGGTCGGGGCCGACGACACGGGCGAGACCACATGACTCCCACTCGACAACAGAGACTGAACCGGCGCGGTTGTTCCCGACCCGGGCGAGCTCACTTCAGTCAGTCATCCCCCCCCCCAACAAGGCGTGTGAGTCGACCCATCCACAACAGCGTGATGAGCGTCACGCCAGTTCATGCCACGTACGTGATGGCGTGCCCTGCTGCACGGCGAGGACGCTGATGTGGAGCAGGTTGTACATGGCCCGGAACGTGTACTTCTCGCTCTGCGCGCACAGACAAGAGATTGTTATTGACCCAACATCAAGATCACGTACGCCTATGAGGGGAACAGAGGGGAGGGGGGGGGCGAACCTTGGATTTCTTGACGACCTGGAGGAGGAAGTCGTCAAAGAGGAAGAAATACTGCGGTTTGAAGTCAGCCTTGCGGGGCGTCATGAAGGAGTCCTTGTCGAGGCCGACGACAGTGCTGCGGCGCTCGGACGAGAGGCTCTTGTCCGACTTGCGGGCCGACAGGGCAAGGCCGTCGACCAGGCGCGCGCTGAGCTGGCCCTGCTGCTCGCTCGAGCGCTCGACCCGGCGCACGGCTGCCTCGCCCTCGCGCAGCAGCCGTCGGTCCGGCCGGCTGAAGATGTCCACTCGGTGCTTGACGGCCGCCTGCAGCTTGTACAGCCGCGCCCGCAGAATCGATGCGCCCTTCTCCGAGTTGACGTGCTTGTTGACCTCGGCGACGGTGTTGAACACCTGCTCGATCTTGGCGTGCTCGCTCGCGTCCGATGTGTGCCTCAGGATGTCCCGCAGCAGCAGTTCGTAGCGCGGTAGCCGCTGGATGGGCTGCACATCATAGCACGACACAGCACATGAGAGACGACGGTCAGTGGAGCGGTAGTGCGGTGGTGGCTGGCCAGCAAGGGCGCGTACCATGATGAGGAAGGAGACGAGGTCGAGTTTCTTGCATTCCGGCCGTGCCTTGCAGTCGTTGAGGAACTGCATAAACTTTTTGCTCGAGTTCTGGAGCTCCGTCACTCGCTTGTTGGCGTTATCAAAACTGGTGATCGATCGATTGATGGTCAGTCACACGAGAGCGGGAGGAAGACGAGGAAGAGAAGAAGAAGAAGAAGAAGGAAGGCGGCGACGGACCTGTTGATGTAGACGGTGTACATCTTGAAGAAATGAATGAACGCGCGAAGAAGGTCGCCCAACGACTTCTGGGTCTTGCTGTCCGACTTGGTCGCAGTACTCGAGGGGCTGGGCGCGGGCGCTGGCTGTGTTGGAGTCGCCTGATCCGGGGAGGCCTGAGGGGAAAGTCGAGGTAAGCCGAGGAAAAGGAGAAGGAGGCATCTGGGGAAGAGAGAGTGTGTGTGTAGAATGGGCATGCACCGGCGCCTCGGTCTCAAAGAGAGGCTTGAGGTCAAAGTAGAGGCTCTGGTGGATTTGGTGGATGGTCTCGATGTTGGAGAAGATAGTTTCCATGTCCTGCTGCGAGATGATCTTGGCCTCGCGCATGGGCTTGACATAGACCTGGTTCGTGTGGCAACAGCCAACGTTGAGTAAGATCGTCATCATGAAGAAGGGGAAGATGAGGAAGTAATGGAGGTGGTAAGGCGGTTCGAACCTCAACGACGATATCGAGACTGCGGAAGTAGCTCTCCTCGGTCTCGAAGAACTCCCGCTCGACGCGGTCCTTGAGGAGTTTCTCCTCCTGCCGTCGCGCGAGTTCCTGCCGCTTTTGCTCGGTGCCGCCACGACTGTCTCGCTCCTGCTCGCGCGCTTTCTCCTCGAAGAAGGACTTCATGCGGCCGACCGGGACGCTCTTGGCCGTCGCCGTTGTGGTCGCCGTCGTGGAGGACGAGGCCGGCGTTGGTGGCGGGAAGGTGGACGAAGACGTGGAAGGAAAGGAGGAGGAGAAGGAGGAGGATGATGATGAAGTAGAAGAAAGCGGTGAAGAGAGGGTCATGGTAGAGGTTGAGGTGGTGCTGGCACCAGTCTCGAAGAGGGCCTTCATGCGAAGGGTGTTAACGCTGGGGCCTGGCACCACCACCGACTTAGGGCGTTGCGGGACGGGGGGCGCCGGACTGCGCGCTTCACCAGTGAGGGTCATCGACTTGATTCGGCCATCGCTAGATTGGGAATCTGCAGCAAACTGTGTTGGAGGGGGGGAACAGAGCAAGATGTACATGGAGAGAAGAGAGGTTTTTGCATTAAGAAGAGATCCAAATGCAGTAAAAAATCGCCAATAAAGGGGAAGTTCAGATGGTGCCATAATTTAGGGAGGAGTCCATTCAGTAAGACGCATTAAGGGGAAAGGATGAAGAAGAAGTTGTACCTGGCCTGGAGACTCACTCATTTTACCAAATGGATACAGCACTACGCTGCCTTGGCAGGGAAACGAATTTAGGCGTTCTTGTAAGAACTTATTTTATGCCTGGTTGCTGATGTGGAGGCCCGCCACACTTGAAAGTGGGGTGGTCAAAATCCGTTTACGCAAGTGGTTCTCGCCTCCGCGAGGCCTCACCGTGTTTGGGGCCTTCACCTCAACAAGCTCTGTTTGGGTCCCCTTCCTTGGCACTCTCGCCGTTAATTATTGTTTCTATGGGGAATCTCAGCAATGTATTGGCATATTTTGCATTCTTGAGACATAGCGCTCCTTGTGCCTTCTGTTCTCAGGTGATGGTCGGGCGAGAGGTTTGTGCGGTGGTCTGAGTTGGGTGTACGTCAATGCCCTGCTTGAGCAATTTGCCTCGTTCGCGACGGGCTTCGTTTCCCGTGATCGACCCAACAAACTGGTTCATGGTGCCCTTCAGCTTCTGACCCAGGGTTGCATGGTGGTGTTGATGCTCAGGACCAGCGAGATGTGCTCTAGCTTCCATGGGAGGCTTGGTTATAACCACTTCCTGTGATATAGTGGTGTGAGAGAGCAGGAAATAAGGCACAAGAACAAGATGAGGAGGAGAACCCGTTTCGTCACGGGGTATTCTGCTGTCACTTCGGTGACGTGAACAGGCTCGATAAGACGCTGCGTTTCTTCTATGATCGGTTGAATGTGATGTTCGTGGTGCACCACCTCCGGGTGCTCATGTACCACTTTCTTGTGTACAACTGGCGGGTCTTCCACGATCATCGTGGCGGGGGCACGGTGCGGGACAGCTGCCGCACGAGAGACGGCAGGCGCGATGGTCGTGTTGACCTCAACTGGGAGCTCTTCAATTACCACTTCACGATGAACAACCGGATGCTCGGTGGTGATCTCCTTCTTGAAGACAGGCTGCACGTGGCGTTCGGTCTCATGGATGACCGGCTGGACGTGATGTTCGTGAAGCAAGGTTTCAGGGTGCTCCACCACTTCTTTTCTGACCACCGTAGGTGGGTCGTGGATCAGCGTCTGCACCTCCTCAGTGTTCACGCGAGGCAACACGGTCGACATGGCTCTTCGCTTTGGTGGCGCGCTAGGAAAATGAGCCCCTCAGTGGAGGTCCGTTTGTTTGGATGAGACAAGGACAGCACCCAATGGGCGAAGCGGTCTCCATTTCAGCTGTTTCCCTCCGATGCTTCGCCTTGCTCTTTGAGGTACTCCACCCGTGACGCGAACAGACACAGACAAAAGAAAAATAATCACCATTTTCCTCCTGCGTCAAAAAGAAATGCGCACAAAAAGGACAACATGAAAAAAAAATGAAAACAACTTAAAACAACGAGATGGTACGCTGGCCGATGCACTGCTCCTGTACTATGAAAGTTAAGTTACACCAACATGCTCATGTGAGTGGACTGCAATCAGAATCTGCGTGTGAGAAGTAGCGACGGGGTGAAAAACGTGCGGGACATGCCTGCGGACATACGATGGGGAGCCTTCAAGCAAGCCCTCTCCCAAGTCACCACCATTCCCGTTACACACCTTTTGCGTGCGTCTTCCTGTTCCCAATATACCTATGCCGCAGGCGCTCACCGCTAGGCTGCAGTAAAGGCGGGTTATCCACCGAAGCTGCTACAAGAGAGCGACGAGTCCGCCCTCGTGTTCCCGGCCCTCGTGACCAACGGCGACACCGTCACCGCCGAGCGATCGCCCACGCCCCTCTCGACGCCACCACCGGCCGCCGCACAGGCGCCTCTGCCCGCCACGCCAGCTGAAACGTCTAACACTGGCGGATCTACTCCGCCAGCAGCGTCTGCTGTACGTCGACCAGAGCCGCCTAGGGATGCGCCACCGCTGAACAACGAGGGCATCGTGATCCGACGCGTCATGCCCGACGACAACAGCTGCCTCTTCAACGCCGTTGGGTGCGCCAGCCGCAACGTACACCGCCGTGCACAGGAGCGCGTGCTCACCTGTAGGCCCCGGGGGGAGGCAACGACACCATAGGTATGTGCTCGAGGGCCACTCGCGCAGCAAGGCTACCGCCCTCCGCCAACTCATCGCCGACATCGTTCGCGCCGGTACATGCCTCGCCCGTTCGTCGAGTCGAGGACACCTCTCACCGCCCGCCTGTGCGCAGATCCAGAGACCTTCTCGGAGGTGTACCTGGGCCGACCCAACGCCGAATATGCTCAGTGGATCGTGCAGCCCAAGTCATGGGGCGGCGCCATCGAGCTGGCCATCCTCGCTGACCACTACCAGACCGAGATCGCTGCCTTTGACGTGGCCTCTACCCGGATGGACTGCTACGGTAGAGCAACATTGAATTGCATGGCAACGTGAACGGTGGCTGACTATGGAGGGTTGGTGGTCGACAGGTGAGAGCAAGGGCTACAAGCAGCGCGTGTTCCTGGTCTACGACGGCCTCCACTACGACGCGTTCGGCCTCAACTTTGTGCCAGCTGGGCCGGAGGACTTTGACATGACCGTCTTTGCGCCGCACGACGCCTACGTCCAGCGCGAGGCGCTCACCCTCGTGCGCGGCTTCAACGCGCAACACCTCTACACGGACACCGGCTCCTTCCGCCTCCTCTGCGGCGACTGCCAAGCCGGTTCGTTACGTCATTTCTTTCTGCCTCCTCAGGTCTTGACACATCAACTTCCTCTCTTTCTGTCTAGTGCTGGTCGGCGAGAAGGGCGCCACGGAGCACGCCATGGCGACGGGTCACACCAACTTTACCGAAAAGAAGTGATGCCGCCCGCTCCTCTTCCCCCCAAATTGTACAGCATCAAGAAGCCGCGAACAAGACCAGACGTGCTTGGGTGTTTGCGTTTGAAGAGGATTTGTGCCGAAAGTAGAAGAGGAAGAAGGCGGGGAGGGCATACAAACACACAGACACAAGGCACTCGACACACTACCAACCGTATTTACCCCACGTCTCGGACTTGGTGCGTTGGGCGGTGGCGCGCTGGTTGAGGAGCTCGAGCTCGCGCTGCTTGGCTTCGAACGCCAACGACGTGATCTGATGCTTGCGCCGCTGCATGCCGCCTGGCCGGTCCTTGGCTGAGACGCCCTGTTGTAGCACGAGACGTCGCCAGATGATGAGGCCAAGTAAGATCGATGGCGATGATCATGATGATAAGACATGCACAATAATGAACGAGGAGGAGCGATCGTACAGAGGACGCCTTGGCCAGGTTCTGCTGGATGAACTCCTTGCTCCACCCGCTGGTATCGGTGATCTGGGCCTGGCTCACATCCACGATCTTGGCACCCCGCGCCAAGTGCTCCCACTCGCGCGTGAACTGCACCATCCAACACAGAAGCACCATCAGTCATTTCACTTCTTTTTCTTTTTTTTTTGTGTATTTTGTGTATTTTGATGTTTTGGCTTACCTCTGGTGGCGGCTCAGGCAGGTCCTGTGGCAGGTACTGCGGTGTCTCCTGTGGCTGCTGTTGAGCGTAACCGTAGCCGGCCTGCTCATAGCCGGCATATCCGTACGCCCCGCTGGGATCTTGGCCGTAGTAATACTGTTGCTGCTGCTGTTGGTCGTAGTACTGGCCATGTTGGTAGGCCTCAGCCCCGGCGTACGGGTCTGCAGTGGCGGCAGGCACCGGTGCAGGTGCCGGCGCTGGCGCGGGCGCTGAAGGCTGTGGCGCCAAAGCACGGAGCGAACGTGCCGGAGCACGGCTGGTGGTGCTCGCTGCAGCAGCAGCGGTGGCAGTAGTGGCGGGCCGCGAAACTTCGGCAGCTGTCTCAGTGCTGGGTTTGGTGGTTGTCGTGGCGACGCTGGGCGTGGCTGGCTTGTCAGCGTCGCTCTCGGCCTGGCGGCGAGTGACGCTGGGTGGCGCCAGGCGCGGACGCTTGGTCGGATGGGGGTTCTTGGGTGCCGGGAGAAGGGCCGAGAGACCGGTGGCCTTGGGCGCCTCGGGCAGGGCTGGTCCGTTAGAGCGCATGAATTCGTCTTCATAGTCGTCGCGCAAGGCCTCCTTCGGGATGGGCAGCATGAGGGAGACCGTACGCTTGCCACCCTTCATGGCTCCTTCCCCACCGGCAGCAGATTTGGCCGTTGAAGAGGTTGAGGAGGCCGAGGGGGCAGGCAGGCGAGAGAAGAGAGAGGAGGCTGAAGAAGAGGAAGAAGCAGGAGGAGGCAGCTTCGAGAAAAGTGTTGAAGACTTTGTTGGCGCGCTGCAAGATGAAAATTACAACGTGAGACACTTTGGGTGAGCTGCCGCATCATTTGCGATGATAAACCGCACCTTGTTGCTTCTGCTGGCACCTCCTCCTTTTGTGTTTCATCTTCATCGTCGCTGCTGCCATAGCCGGCCAAGAGAAGATCCATCCTTGCTTCTTGCTTTTTCTTATCTTTCTGTTTTCTTTCTGCGCCTCCATTTCTTCACGATGGGGCCTTCGCCCTGGCCGACACTCGAACCACCGGTTATGACAAACGCAATTCAAACTCCCAAAACACAATCCATTCCAATAAGCTTTTGCCATTTCCACCTTCCCCGAAGCAATTACGCCACCACGTAACGGATAAATTGTCGGCCTTCTCCGACTTCTTGCTATTTTACCTCACACAGCGACCAGCTAGACCACCGACGACAACGCGACCGGCCGTTAGTTGTCCCAGAGTTTTTCTGACTCCACCGTCTCCTCCCACACCACCACCACCAACGGTACAGACCGTCATAGTCGTAGTTTCAGAAACCACATACAAGCAGAGAATGCAAAGAGAATCGATTCCGCGTCGCGCCAAGGCGGTCAAGCGTGAGCCGCAAGACTACACGACCATAATCCAGCCCTCGCGCGCGCTCCGTCTGGCCAACCAGCGGAAGCGCGAGGAGGAGGCCAAGGAGGCCGCTGCGTCGGCGTCGGCGCCCAAGAAGAAGCTCACGCCACGCCAGCTGTCCAAGAAGCCCACCTACGCCAAGATGATCGCCCGCGCCATCGTCGAGCTCGCCGAGCCGTCGGGCGCCAGCGCGGCCGCCATCGCCAAGCACATCGAGGCCCACCACGGCAAGTACCTGCCGGACAACTTCAAGATTTTCCTCCGCCGCGCCTTCAAGGCCGCCGTCGAAGAGGGCTACCTCTCGCATTCCGGTGCCCGCTATCGCCTCCTCTCGCACGGCAAGTACAAGCTCGGACTGAAGAAGAGGAAGAAGAGGACTTCTTCTTCGTCGTCGTCTTCTTCTTCCAAGAAATCTTCCTCCTCGTCGTCCAGCAAGAAGAGCAAGAAGTCTTCCTCCTCCTCTTCCTCTCGCTCGAAATCGCCCAAGCGCTCGTCCTCGTCGTCCAAGGACAAGAAGAAGAAGAGCAAGTCCTCGTCGTCGTCGAGCAGCAAGGCCAAGGAAGCCAAGGCTTCTTCTTCTTCTTCTTCGCGGTCCAGCCGGGCGGAAAGCCGCGAAAAGGCTTCGTCTTCTGCGTCAGCCTCGTCTGGTCCCAAGACGACGCCGGCCGGTTACGATCACACCTGGCAGTACCAGGAGGGCGCACGCTGGATGCCTTACGATGCGGCGGCCTCGGATGTCGTGGAGAAGGCGTATCTCGATTACAAGAAGAATCCCGGCATGTGCGACGTGCGCGCTGTCAAGAGCGGCCAGTGGCAGTACCAGGTCGATTTCCTCAACAACAAGCAAACCGTACGTCGAGTCCTTCACTTTTCCCTCGCATTTTTTTTTTTCTTCTCGGCATCGACACACGCCTTACCGTCGTTCTTCTTCTCCTTCTTCTTCTTCACAGAACATTCAACACGAGAACCACACCGTGCGGAACATCCGTCGCGTGGCCTTGGCGTAAGGTGTGTGTGTGTGTCTGTCTCGGCACAGTCACTTGCTCGAGCAAGAGGAATGGCTTGTACATAGGCGGCTGCTCATTCTCGAGATGTAGAACAGATAAAACAGTTAAAAGATTTGCACCCCACTACCCTTTTTCCGCGCCCGGGCCCACCATTTTTCCCGCCTTTCTGTCCTAGCCGTTGAACCGCCTCTTTTTTTTATTGCTGCGGCCGCGCAAGCGGTGCGAAGGTGATGGAGTCGCCCTCCATGGCGTCAATGACAGCGAGCGACACGATGGGAACTTGCGTGAGCTTGCTCAAAACCTCGCGCCCACCCTGTGTGGAGTGACCGTTCAAGAACGCGCATCAGCGCTCAGGATCACCCAGGCGGCCAAAGGAGAGGAAAACTGCTGTACCTCGAAGCTCTTCTCCACGAGGGAGCCGATACCCACCAGGGTGGCACCAGCCTGCTCTATCAAGTTCATAAGCGCCCGGATGGTCGTGCCAGAGGCCAGGAAGTCGTCAATAATGAGGACCTTGTCGGCAGCCTTTAGGTACTCCTGCGAAACAAAGAGCGAGACCGAGCCACCTTTCTACACACCGGCGCAGAAGAGACTCGTGAGCTCATGCTGGTCCTAGTCATGCCCACGTGCGAGGAAGTTCACCGTGTGTGAAACGGATTCCGTGGTGAGGAAGTGGTCCATGGTGATGGGGCGCTTGCCCGAGCGACAGTAGATGACCGGACAGCCCAGCTCAAGGCCTGGCGTCAGGTCCTCTTTTTTAGTAAAGAGACCTAATGGACAGCAGATGGTTGCTTCAACGAACCAGTCATGAGCGAAGGTGCCACGCCTGAAGTTTCCACGGTGAGGATCTTGGTCACGCCCAGTCCCTGTGTGGTGGGTTGTGCATTTTAGCGTGGTAAAGATGAAATCTGCATCTACGGGAGAAATCGCAATGAACCTTGAATCGCTCGGCAAGCTCTCCGGCGCAAGAACGCATGAGTACGGGGTCAATCATGTGATTGATGAACCCCTGTGCACAAGCATGAAAGTAAATTTTGTTTTGTCCTCAGCGATAGATGGATGATGAGATAGAGGGCAGCAAAAGCTGAGATAACGCACATCAACTTTAAGAATGCCACGACCCAAGTTGCGGCCGTCCTGGGCAATGCGGTCTCGGAGAGCTAGTGCCATCTAGAACAGTGCCGTGCCAAGAGAGCTCCAACAAAGTTTCGCGTTTTCTTGAGCGGCTACAAAAAACGCGTTGCGCAGTTTATGCGGAGCAAGAGGGACATGGGCCAAGGCCAAGCGCTTCCTTGTACAAGGAAACGAGTTGTGTGTGAAACGTTGGAGTTGTATTTACAAACGGGGGTGGTTGCGTAGCCAAGGTCACTATGGCCTGGCATTACAGTGTCTCTTCAAGTGGCTGGTGAAGCTTCAAAAATAAGGGCTCAGTTGTCGTCGTCAATAAGCCATGAAGAGAAGGTGCCTGCGGGGTCGCTCGGTGCGAAGGCCTTGTCCTGGAAGCCATTGGTGACAGCGTCGAGCAGCTCGCACCAGCTGGCTTCGAGCCCCTCGAGGAGGGTGCCAATGAGTGTGTCCGTTGTCCGGGCGCTGGTGCTGTCCTCCAGGGTGGTAGGTGCGCTCACCGAGTTCGAGAAAGCAAGGGTGGTCATAGAGAGTGCTGGGTGAAGTGTCGTGCACAAGTGTGGTTGCTGGCTAGTGCAGGTTGGCGAAGAGTCGCGCAGAGAGAACGGGGAATGACCGCCCTCGCTACGGCTCCTCAATGATTAGGTTTAAGCTCCTGGGTGCACCCTCATTTCGTGCCTCCGGTTGGGACGTGTTGGCTGTCCTCCCGCGCAGGGTTGGGACGTGGCGGCTCTGACCACAGAAGGACCTTCTTGCCTTTTCCTATTTTTTTCCTTGCGCTTCTTTGGCTGTTGTGACATACCACAAAAATTCCTCCGACGACCATGCAAGAATTTTAAGCTTGTTATGAACCAGTAGGCAAGCTAGTTTTCCCTTCTCTCCGCCGCAGATTTGGGGCTTGGCAATTTTCTTCGCGATTTCTTTGCAATGCGTTTGCGCCTTGGGTGGGCTTGCGGGGAGGACGACGATCTTGGTGATGGATGAAGCGGGAGCCTCAACGGCGGCTCCTGCCGCCTGTCCTGCGCTATACGCCAATCACACAGACTTCCTCTCGCACGACACCAACAACGAACAGTATCACGAATCGCACGCCCTTGCCGAAATTGACGAACAATTCAGCATCATTAAAGAGGAGGACGAGGAGCCCTATTCGCAAACATCACAACAAGACACAGACATGCACGTTTTGGGCAGAACTGTGGTTAACAGCATTGTTGGCGCAGCAACATCTCCTCGGAACGTGCCGCGACAAGGAGTTGACGAACAAACATTTGACGGGAACGCCGAAGACGATGCGACCGTCGGTCACGACCTTTCGGCCGCCCTGTACTCTTCTTCACCTTCTGTGCTCTCCATCTCTGGTCCCGTATCAACGCACTCTCCCGAAGCACAACCGAACTGGGGCTGGAGCTCGCTGTCGCGCAGCCTGTCCTTCGTGCCCACGAGCCTGTACTCTTCCTCCACTACTTCTGCATCAACCAGCCACGACCGACCCGAAGATGAGCAAACGGCACTGGACACCGAACAAGCGCTGAGCGCCAAGCTCGCTCGTGCTACCCACCTCGTGGTCCTCGCGCACGGCCTTCATGGAGGTCCTCTTCCTTTTCTCCTGTGTGCATCTCTTCATTTTTTATTTTTATTTTTATTTTTACTTTTCTTATTCTTCTTCCGTCGCTTGTGTAGGTGTGGGGGACCTGGTACGCGTTGCAAGCGTGCTCACTGCTACATATGGTGACACGTTAGCCATTGTACGATGCCTCCCTCTGTGCCTCGCTTACACCCTCACTTCTTTACACGTTCTCTTACGCGCAAGCACATGCGGTCTGGCCTCATCATGTAAAACGTTTCACAGTTGATCGCCAAGTCCAATCATGGCTTCCTGGCCACCCACGAGGGCATCGACGTGGGCGGTGAGCGCCTGGGCCGAGAGGTCATCGAGTTCGCCAGGAAGATGGCAGCCTCCCGCAAGGGCTCGCAGGAGGCCAATGGCGACGCCAAGCTGCGCTTCTCCATCATCGGCCACTCGCTGGGCGGCCTCTACGCGCGCTACTGCGTCGGCTACCTCTTTGCTGAAGGCTTCTTCGACCAGTGGGAGCCCTATGTACGCGTTGTGCATAGCCTTTTGCTTTAGCCTCTTCGGTTACGTGGAGATTGACCCCTTTCCTTTCGCACACACCGCAGAACTTTATCACGTTCGCCACCCCGCATCTTGGCTCGCGTCGACCACAACGGGGCCTCAACCCGATCATCTCGTTCTTCACTTCCCACCTCTTCTCGCGCACAGGTACGTCACCGCTTCCTTCAAACCCACGACCTCTTCTTCTTCTTGTCGTCGTTGTTGTTGTTGTTGTTGACCATTTGCTCCTCGCGCGATACACGGCAGGGCGCCAGCTCATGCTCGAGGACAAGGATCAGGACGAACCACTGCTCTACCGGATATGCGAGCGAGGTAAGCCCCAAGGTTCCAGTCTCTGGCGTAAGCAGCTGAATCTCACCGAGTGTCAACTTGACTCGTCGTTGGGGTGGTGGTGGTGGCACAGGGTCCCCCTTCTACCAGGCGCTGGCGCTGTTCCGACGGCGGTCGATCTACGCCAACGTGCGGAGCGACTTGCAGGTGCCCTTCTCTACGGCCGCTATCATGCCCTACAACCCGTTCCTGTCCCGCCTCAGGCAACTGCGATTGTCGGAGAAGTACTCGTGCATCCTCGACGAGCCCATCACCCTGCCCAAGGCCACGACCAGCAGCCGAAGCAACAGCAGACGCGGCTCCACCACGACTACGACCACGGCCACCGCCACACAGGCCTCCGCCGTCGCCGACGATGACAACTGTGGTGACGAGGCTGCGGCGACCGGCCACGAGGAAAGACGCGAAGATGTGAGCGAGCACGTCGATGTGGAAGTGGTGGACGAAACGAAGGATGGTAATGGCGAAGCGGCCGTCGCATGTACAGGGGAAGCCGCGGTGGACGGCGCTACGGTCGAAGCCGAGGACAGCGAAGAGGTGGCAGAAGAAGGCGAGTTGTTCTTCAAGAACGATTCGCGCGGGCCAGAGCTTCGGGCCATGTTCCAGGTAAATATTTATTCTTATTTTTATCACGCCCCACCTCATCGCTCATGTTGACCATCGACTCCATCAGGCCCTCAGCGAGCTAGAATGGGAGCGTATTGGCGTGCGCTTCGACACCTACCTCTCGCATGTAAATATTGTTTGTAAAAAGACGCTCCTCGAGAAGGTCCACATCCCCCTCATCAGGTACCCTCCTCCTTGCAGCCCGCCATGTTGTTTAAATTGTTTAAAATCGTGGCTCATGTATGTTGTTGGCTTGGGTGTCGATGCAGCCGCCGTCAGCACCAGAAAGACGAGGACGAGGAGCTGGATTGTATCGACCACATTGGGTTCGGCGTGCTGCGCCACCTGGCCGACCACTTGTTCCTCGCCGACGAGGAGCGCGCCCGCATCAACGCCGATGGCGGTCGATATGATGTTGCTTCCGCCGTGGTCGTGGAGACCGACGAGAAGAAGCGCGAGGGCGAGGACTTTGTCGTGCGGGAGGAGCCCAAGCAGCTTGAGGACCCTGCCCCGCAGCAACAGGAAGAGGAGCTCTCATCACAGCACCATAGCAGCCACCACCGCGAGAAGCGAGCAGCGTCGTGGAAAGTGTGGCGCTGGTTCTCGGCGCCTTCGTCCTCGTCGTCTCCTTGAAGGAGGCCAAACCAAAAAGACCGTAGCAACGGGAACAGAAAACATTTCAAATATACAATCTTACTCCCCAACGGGAGCCTAGCAGCTTGCTGGACATCGCTGACACACAAAGAAGCCCAAAGCGGGCGTGGACTGGGGAAAGGACACCACCTTCGTTTCTGGCCGGCTAGTATTCGTGTTCATTCTGTTGTTGACGACTCGCTGCTGAGGTACGGCCCACAGTACGCGCTGAGGATCTTGCGGAAAGCACGTATTTTTATATTTATTTATTTTCAAATCGCGCAGAAGCAAGAGGAAGGGGTAAGATGGACGTGTTCTGGGGCGGTACGCAGCAGAGTGAGTTTGCCGAGGGGGTGCTGCTTCAGTCAACGGGCAGGCCCTTGACCAGGGGCTGGGTTTGGCCCGTACATCCCCAACTCCGCAACGGCCTTGCCATTTCACCCATCAACTCCAACCTCTTCTACCTCAACCAAGAGTACCAGGCACGTTCTCCAGCACGCACCTCTCCCACGCAGATAAAAATAAAAATAAGAATAAGAATGATAAAAGGAAAAAAGACCTCACCTAGGCGTGCCCTGGTTGTGGGGATCGTTGTGGGTTTATGACGTGCTCTCATTACATTTTTTCTTCTTGTTCTCCGCACAGCTAGTCACGCTCAACATCGCCACCGGCCAGGTATCGTCACGATTGCTACTTTGTGTTGTTGTTGTTGTTGTTGACAACTCGTTCTGATAGCGCTTGTTGTTTGCCTGGTTGTAGAGGACCGTGGTGTGGCCTTGGAGAGTCAGTGATGCTGCGTCGCGTTCAAGAATATCATGCTTCAGCATCGTCGACCACTACGTCGTGCTCGGCACCGAGACAGGCCAGTACGTGGCCCTTTGCTTCATTTTTTTTGCATTTAATTGTTCATTGCTCACCTGCGCGGTCCAGGTTGATTGTGCTGGACATCGCCCAAAACCACCTGAAACGAGCTGAGATAGTGATTGACCACCGTACTGCGCCTCTTTGGTCGCGCATCATTATCATTCTCTGACTGGCGCCACCGCCGTGAACAGAAGCGCGCATGGTCAACGCCGTGACAGAGCACTACCGCGGGAAAGATCTGCACATCATCGTCTGCTCCAACAACTCCACCATGCGCGGTGCGGCGTGGCTCTTTGACTCGCCCCACTGTGTGCGTTTTGGCTGACTGA